>JABFEA020000048.1:4254828-4273262 GCA_019775915.2 Cyphomyrus plagiostoma
TGGTAGCGGACCTGGGGGACAAGATGATTCTTATGAGGTCACTCCCTGAGGAACCGGTGGGGAGTAGAGAGAGGGTGATGGGAAGGTGAGCAGAAAAAGAGGAAAGAGAAGTAGATGTACAGGTGTAGACAGATGTTTTGTAGGTATTTAGGGCATGGTGATGTTCTGATCTAAAGGGAAGCACATCTATGTCCTACAGTTGACTTTCATGGCCGTATAAAGCTCCTTGGAGAAGAGTGGCAGGAGGATCTGGGTGTAGAAGGGTTGAAAGAGACAATATACAAGCTGCTGGTTAACAGGAATAAGTCAGATAAATCTCTGAGATGTGAGGACCAGAGGACAGCAGAGCTTTGTAATAATTTAACAGACATTGAGTAATAGGAACTGTGTGTGATAACTATTATGAACCTTGGCTTTGAAGACTAAGGATTTGTGTGACTAGCTGTGTTCTTGGAGTTATTTTGAGCAATTTAGTCAATAGCAAATTCTGTTCTTGTACTACATGAGATGTTGGGTTGTGTCCTGCACCTTCACTGCTTTCATATCCCATGACCTGCTCGCTCCGTGGTATGAAGTGGTTGCGGTAATTTTCTGGGCATATCCTCTAATCTGCTCTATTTTTTTTCTCTCGTTTCCAATGGTGGACCCAACCAGAGCTCCCAGCTGAAGAAGGTAGGTGACCTCCCACCTCCTCACCTTGGCTACGCATATGTCACCCCCGCACAGATCAACACCTCTGCTTGTCACATGTCTTATGCTTGTCATGACCCTTCTTTTCACCCGTATGTCCTGTAACAACCCTGCCCCTGACCCTGTCCGTCGCTCCCTATGTTAACACATTGGTTCCCCTCAGTTTGCACTGTTACCAAATTACAAATGAGTGCAGAGGTCATTTCAATGCTGAAACGGAATGGCCTCTTCTGCTCCTTAAATAATTGACATGTCACATGTAACGTGATAAATGTGAACCTTCATCGTCTGGCCAGACGGGACACAGGACAATAGCTCAAGGCCCCACACAAACAGAATCAAACATCATGCTCACGCCCAACACCTCAAACTCATATTAATCCCCAGTCCATCCTTTCTCTTGCTCTTTCCCCATCAGGAAAGAGCATTTGGGAGTTGGTGATCGAGCAGTTTGAAGATCTGCTGGTCAGGATTCTGCTTTTGGCTGCCTGCATCTCATTTGTGAGTAACTTTCCCCATTTCACTATGATCCTGTGCAGCCCACTCCTGATGAGCAATAACAAGCTAACAATTAGCCAAGAAGTTAATGGGAACCTTCAGTCTTCATGGAGAGCAGGAAGAATCAGAAGATTCAGTGCCTGCTGGTTTTTCCATCCTAAAGGCTTGTGTGAAAGGATCAAATGATCCAGATTAGATCAACATCCTCCCACCAGCTCCTCTGTATGACACAAACGGCACATCTATTGACTTGGGAGCAAACAGCCACTTTTTTTTTTACTTCTTCCCCATCTAAGTGTCTCTCTTGGTGGCCCATTATTCCTTCAGTATGCTTCCTGTGCACCTCTTTGCCAAATACCTTCAGAGCCCCGGTTACAAGACTCACACTGAAATAACATTTGTCTCCCTGAGTGTCAATAAAGTGGACCGGAGTCACCAGGCCCATGCCTGGTCGATTACATCAGTATTTCCCCACCCGGACCTCTGGGAGCCATTTTTTTGTGGACTGTCTGGCAGGGAGCTGGGAGGGAGCAAAAACATGGACTGTCTGAGGGTCCCAGAGGACCAGGTTAGGAAACACTGTGCTGCTTGACCAGAATCACACATAAAATTGCAGCACCTTGTTCAAGGCCGTTAACATTGTGGATGTTTGTGATCCACCTTGTCCAGTCTTGGACCCACCTTCTGTCGTTACAGAAAACAGCTGGGGGTTATAAGGTGACCCACCCTCTCTACTTTTCTCTGGGTATCATGGTTCCTTCTCATCAATGCAAGTATTGACCTCCTCTCCAATTTCCCCCTCAACCAGTTTCTTTAAAATTTTATTTTGGAGCTGAATAAAAGGGATATTAATTCCCACCCTCCGCTGCACACGCTCCCTGTCTTAAGACAGCTGTCAGTACAGCCTTAGAAGGACAGGATCATTTGGGAACGGCAGGAACCTGTTTATTTTAGGAACGTCTTGGGCCACAGCAAGAAACCATATCCTTCAGGAAAAGGTCAGCAGGAGAAGGAGCGACAGACTGCTACCAGAGCGGGTGACAGAAGGGGTGACAGAGGGGGTGTCATGGCAGGAGGGGGGGATGCAGGTAGCGGTAATATTACATGGCGTGATTGCAAAACATAACATTGCAAAATAGATCATTGTGAAACCAGGACACTTATAAAACATGAAACGTTTCTTTTTCATTCATTGACTGGCTCTCAGAATCGTTTTGCTTGTGAATATCGTGCTGTATTAAGTAAAAGTTGATGGGTGAAAGGTTTAGGAAGTACAGCAAAAGAGAAAAGGACTAACCTTAACCCTAACCCTAACCATTACCATTTCCAACTGTGCTTCATTGGACTACATTCCCCAGTCTAAGGAAGGCAAGGTGTCACCGTTGTTCTTTGTGACACTTAATGTGGCCCTTCTGTAAATGAAGAGTATATGAAACATGCCGGGCTAAATGTAAACAAACTGCACTATGCTCATAATCATGACATTCAAACAGCTGTGAAACAGGGGAGGGGCTACAGTCTGGGTATGAAAACATGTCCCATTATAAGGAATATATCATTAAATATATGGGGGCTTCTACATGCCTATTGGACAGGTCCATTTATCCATGTAATGCTAAAGGGCATAACTACCTTATTTAGGTAGCAATTTTCATGTAGAACATCCACAGAAGAATTCTGAAACAGCAAAGCTGGACTGAACGTCACAGGAAACACAAATCGTATGTGCCACGCGATCTCTTATGCCTGACCTTAGCTGCCCATTTTGACCTTGTCAAATGCTTGTCAGGTGCTGGCCTGGTTTGAGGAAGGCGAAGAGACAGTCACTGCCTTCGTGGAGCCTTTTGTCATCCTCCTCATCCTCATTGCAAATGCCGTGGTGGGAGTGTGGCAGGTCAGCATCGCCGTGGTAACCAAGTCTGTGCAAGCGTATCAAAGAGGATGTAAAGGATGAGGAAAACAACAGCGCTGAACAACAATACCCAAGTAATATTATTAAAACAGGGAGCCATTATAACTCAAAAGGACAGCTGTGTTTCATTAACCTTGTTCCAAGGTTATTTAACAGAAAAAGCAGCATTCAAGCCTGGAGAAAGAGTCATGTTATAGCTGATATAAATTGTAGCAATGGCACGTAGTAATAATCATGTTGCATAATGAGTCTAAATTACAGTTAAAAAGAGAGGGTCAGAGGCATAGCATTGTTGGATAGCAAACCAATGACATTTCTGCTCCCAGGAGCGCAATGCAGAGAGCGCCATCGAGGCCCTGAAGGAGTACGAGCCTGAGATGGGCAAGGTGTACCGTGCCGACAGGAAGAGCGTGCAGAGGATCAAGGCCAGGGAGATCGTACCCGGGGACATCGTCGAGGTGTCTGGTAAGGCGCGCCGGCGGCTGTCACGGGGCTCCTCCGTCATCGGGGCTTTACATAAGCCAGCTTTGGTGCAGCAGATGTGAAGATGGCGTGGGGGGGGGGTGTCCTTCAGAAAGACGGAGATGCCGTCTGCCATGTAAGGCACCAAGGGAACACCGAGAGGGGCAGCAAACTTGCTGAGAGAAGGAAAATGAAGGCTGGGGTATAAATACCAGCCAGCACCTGTCTCTCTCCCTGCCTCCTGCTGTCCCTCCCCTCCTTGACCCTCTCGCTCTCTCCCTCTCTCTGGACCGACATATATTACCACACACCTGTTGCCTTCCATATCAGCCTGTTCTTACACGTCTCCCTTTCAGCGTCCCGTATCAATGTTAATTTACTGCACTGGGGTCAGCTGACTAGCCCCACAGTCCCTCACTGTCCTGTCCTCTGCAACCACTTTAATGGGCCGCAAACACAGCAAATGTTGTGAAGCGCAAGCAAAGTGAATCGGGTCAAACCCCATAATTAACATTCGCCTTTCTGAGATCCCATGACAGACTTTTAAGTTACTGATCCGGACTGTTGGATTCTGATACACCCCAACACGAGGACGGTATGAAATTGAAAATGTTCATTCAGCCGCAGCACGTGTGAGGTCTGGACATACTCTGCTAATGCATAGCCTCTCCTGGCTTTTGATTCTCAAACCTCTAAACACCTTTTCAGCGCCTCAGCGTAATGTTCCTTTTGTCTCTGTCCCGTTCAGTTGGTGACAAAGTCCCCGCTGATATCAGAATCACCTCCATCCGTTCCACCACCCTGCGTGTTGATCAGTCCATCCTCACTGGTAGGCCTTGCTTTGCCCCTCTCCCCTTCTTTTTCAATGCTGGGTTTATTTTATGTTTTTTGTATATATATCGTATTTTCATGCGTCTCCTACTTCCTGTCACCCTCAGGTGAGTCTGTGAGTGTGATCAAGCACACTGACCCAGTCCCTGACCCTAGAGCTGTCAACCAAGACAAAAAGAACATGCTTTTCTCTGTGAGCTTCCTCCGCTTCCTCCTTGTAGTGACCTATGACTAGAAACCCTGAATGAAGAAACTTATGTTCCACCAAGATCTTTGCAGTTTTGCCAGCTTGGATCCAGTCAGGACTGTATCAGTGACCCTTCCCTCCATTACCATCAGGGTACCAACATTGCTGCCGGCAAAGCCATCGGCGTCGCTGTGGCCACTGGCGTTTCCACTGAGATTGGTAAAATCCGAGACCAGATGGCTGCCACGGAGCAGGAGAAGACCCCCTTGCAGCAGAAGCTGGATGAGTTTGGCGAGCAGCTGTCCAAGGTCATTTCCCTCATCTGCGTTGCCGTGTGGATGATCAACATAGGCCACTTCAATGACCCGGTCCATGGTGGTTCCTGGATCCGTGGTGCCGTCTACTATTTCAAGATCGCCGTGGCTTTGGCTGTGGCCGCCATTCCTGAGGGTATGTATGTGGGCTAAATACACACCGAATGTATTCAATTACAAGTTAAATACACACTCAGTGATTTAATTGCAAAATTACTTGATGTTAGGCCTACGATGTTGATGCCCCTGTAGGTCTCCCTGCCGTCATCACCACCTGTTTGGCTCTGGGCACGCGTCGTATGGCCAAGAAGAATGCCATCGTGCGTAGCCTGCCCTCTGTGGAGACACTGGGCTGTACCTCTGTCATCTGCTCTGACAAAACGGGCACCCTTACCACCAACCAGATGTGTGTAACCAAGGTGAGAGATTGAGAGCATTACCTCACACTCCAAGGGCACAACAGGATCCACAGCAGGTCACCAGGGCCACACCACCTGGTGGTCTGCTCGGCATACAGAAAGTAAATGGTACATCTGTCTGTCTCCCTCTAGATGTTCGTCATTGACAAGGTAGAGGGTGATCATGTCGCCCTGGAGGAGTTCAACATCTCAGGCTCCAAGTACACACCCGAGGGAGAAGTGTAAGTTCTATGTCACATTTATTTTCAACCAACACCAGGTCCAGTCCTCCATCAGTTTCATAAATATCCAACACTGTCTCTAATCCTATGTTATGTTCATAGATAGGCAAGACAGAAACTAGTCCCCCATCAGGCATACCAACAGCCAGTATTGGGTTCAATCATCCATTAAGGATATCAGCAGCCAAAACTGGGTCTAGTTCTTCTACATGCTTACCAACAGTCAGTCCCGGTTCCATTATCGAATAAGGATACTAGCAGCTAAAACCAGGTCTAGTCTTCAATGATGCGTTCCAACAACCAACCCAGGGTTCAGTCCAAGTAGGGCTATTAAAGGCTACAAAGTGCCGCCACACTATAAAATATATTCCTCCGATCTAACAGACTATACCTAAGAGACTCGAGAGTTGATGACTCACATACTGAACAGATACTGACATTAGTATGTCATGAAGTGTGTCATTTCTCTTCTCAGTACCAAGGCTGGTGCCCGGGTGAACTGCAGTATTTATGATGGACTGGTGGAGCTGGCTACAATCTGTGCCCTCTGTAATGACTCTTCTCTGGACTTCAACGAGGTCAGTCCACCCCCCCTTTTCCCTGCACTATCACCAAATCTCTGTCTGTCTCTCTGTGGACCAACCTCCTCCCTATCTGCCTGTCTGTCTCTGCATACTAACTCCTTGTCTGTCTGTGTCTCTTTCCTCCTTTTCGTTCTGGAGTCTGGTCTCTCATTCTCTGTATCCCCCCACCCCAACACTCTACCCCTTAGGCTAAGGGCATCTATGAGAAGGTGGGCGAAGCTACAGAAACTGCCCTGTGCTGCCTGGTAGAAAAGATGAATGTGTTCAGTACCGACGTGCGTAACCTGTCCAAGGTGGAGAGGGCCAATGCCTGCTGTGCAGTGAGTATGCCACACCCACTCAACACAGTCTTAGCGACTACACCCTGTCTACAGAACACAAGACATCATGTATGCCAATTCCATCAAAGTGCTCTATAGAACACACATAAGACGTCTGATCTTTGACCTCCTATTACAGGTGATCAAACAACTGATGAAGAAGGAGTTCACACTGGAGTTCTCTCGTGACAGGAAGTCTATGTCTGTCTACTGCTCCCCTGCCAAGTCTTCTAAGGCTCCTGTTGGCAACAAGATGTTTGTGAAGGTTGGGTTGCACCAGTGTCATTGCATTTTTCTTCCCTGAGAGGTGTTCAGTCCACCCCATGAGTGGGACTGTTCGATTTTTTTCTCTCGGCGTGGGATAATTATATAATTGCTCATGCGCTCCTGTCCCCACCCTTTGTGTGTAGTTTTGCCGTAAATTTGCCCATCTTATTACCATCTTTGACAGGGTGCCCCTGAGGGTGTGATTGAGAGGTGTGCATATGTCCGCGTGGGCACCACCCGCGTGCCCCTAACTGGCCCAGTGAAAGACAAGATCATGGCCGTCATCAAGGAGTGGGGCACTGGGCGTGATACACTGCGCTGCCTGGCCCTAGCTACCCGTGACTCCCCCCTCAAGAAGGAGGAGATGAACCTGGAGGACTCAACCAAGTTTGCTGACTATGAGGTGAGAGGGAGATAGAGCACCTACCAGTGTTGGAGTGCAAGGGCCAGGGTCTATCCAAACATTTTCAGTAGCATTTTTTGACATGCCAGTGAGTTTGGAAGGTGATTTTTCAGTGGCCACAGGGTGAGACCTAAGAGGACTGTGGAACTGTTTGTGCTCCCATTCAGGGAGATTTCTTCCTGATTTTCTAGCTGAAAGCTTCATTATGTGTTGACATTTATGTTTTTATTTCATAAAATGAAAATAGGGGATTTTACTAGGGATAAGGGGACATACAGTGTGGGGATTCTGCCAAAATCAAGCACAGGTCATAGTGTGAAGGGATGTGGCTCATGCCCATGGGGTCTCCCTGCCCCACAGATGGACCTGACCTTTGTAGGCTGCGTGGGCATGTTAGACCCTCCTCGCAAAGAGGTCACTGGATCCATCGAGCTTTGTAGAGCAGCTGGCATCCGTGTCATCATGATCACCGGTCAGTTCTACCGGTCTGGCTCCTGTTCCGTCGACCCCTATTCTTCTCCTATGGAATCCTTCATTCCCAGATCACTAACATGTAGCGTTCTCATCCAGGCGACAACAAGGGTACAGCCGTGGCTATTTGCCGCCGCATCGGCATCTTCGGCGAGGATGAGGATGTGACAGGCCGCGCCTTCACGGGCCGCGAGTTTGATGACTTGTCAGTGATGGACCAGCGTGAAGCTGTGCGTTTGGCCTGCTGCTACGCACGTGTGGAGCCGTCTCACAAGAGCAAGATCGTGGAGTACCTGCAGAGCTATGATGAGATCACGGCTATGGTGAGCCAGTGGGGACCACACATGTGGATTGGCCAGCAAGGGGCGACAAAAGGTACACTCCCTAAGCTAACCTTACATCTGCTGACTTACTCTTTAGACGGGTGATGGTGTAAATGATGCCCCAGCCCTGAAAAAGGCCGAGATTGGCATCGCCATGGGCTCTGGCACGGCCGTTGCCAAGTCCGCATCGGAGATGGTCCTGGCTGACGACAACTTTTCCTCCATCGTGGCTGCCGTTGAGGAGGGCCGTGCCATCTACAACAACATGAAGCAGTTCATCCGCTATCTCATCTCTTCCAACGTCGGAGAGGTTGTTTGGTGAGAACTGTTCTCTGGCCACTGAGGAGCAAAGCAGCCCTGTTGTCTCACTGTTGTTAGATTGATTAGGAGCTTTTACTGAAATGTGCAGCATGCAGGGAGTGGTGTCATTAAAGAGCCTCTGTTTTTCAGCATCTTCCTGACAGCGGCTCTGGGTCTGCCCGAGGCTCTGATTCCCGTGCAGCTGCTGTGGGTGAACCTGGTGACGGATGGCCTTCCCGCCACCGCCCTGGGCTTCAATCCCCCTGACCTGGACATCATGGGCAAGCCCCCACGCTCTCCCAAGGAGCCCCTCATCTCCGGCTGGCTCTTCTTCAGATACCTGGCCATTGGAGGTATCAGACCCAAGATGCTTGGGGGGGTGGTCTTATTCTGAGTGCCTCCCCCCTCACACTCATGTCATACCCCAGGATATGTGGGTGCTGCCACCGTCGGTGCTGCTGCCTGGTGGTTCCTGTACTGCGATGACGGTCCCATGATAACCTACTACCAGCTGGTGAGCATCGTAGTGAGGGGTCATTATGATGATGAGGAGGCTATTGCTGTGTGATTATCACAGGGGCATTATCACATGCATTCTAAGATGATGTCTTGTGCCCCCACCCCAGTCCCACTTTATGCAGTGCAGCCCTGAGAACGAGGATTTCAATGGCATTGACTGTGAGGTGTTTGAATCAGCCGAGCCCATGACCATGGCTTTGTCTGTGCTCGTCACCATTGAGATGTGCAACGCCCTAAACAGGTCAGAAGGCAACATGGGCTGTGCATCTTTATATAATAATAATAACAATAATAATAATAATAATAATAATAATAATAATAATAATAATTATCAATACTTTATTGACCCCCATAGGGAAATTGTCTTTACGCCTCCCTCAACTTGCCCTTTTTTGTAGAGTAAGTTGTCCGCGAAGGGCAGCCACCCGTAGTGGCGCCTTCATACCTGCCACACGTGACCCCCGTCCTCTCCACCCTCCAGATGGTCGTCAAGTCATATCTCAGTCACAAGGTGGCTCAATCTGTTCTTCCTTTTGCAATGCATGTGGAAATTGACACACTATCCCCTGCCTCCTACAGCTTGTCTGAGAACCAATCCCTGGTGCGTATGCCCCCATGGAGCAATGGCTGGCTGCTTGCTGCCATGACTCTCTCCATGTCCCTGCATTTCCTGATCATCTATGTGGACCCCCTGCCCGTGAGTGTCCCCACGTCCTTCTGCGTGTTCCCGTTTTCCCATCGCACCATGTTTATGCCCTCTCCCGCTGTTAGCCTTCGTGCTCAGTGCCACTCATGTCTTTCTGGCCTTCGTATCTGCCACACGTGACCCACGTCCTCCCCACCCTCCAGATGGTCTTCAAGCTGACCCACCTGAACGTAGAACAGTGGATGGTGGTGCTAAAGTTGTCATTCCCCGTCATCCTGCTTGACGAGGTGCTGAAGTTTGTCGCCCGCAACTACCTGGAAGGTGAGGGCCGGCTGACAGTTCGGGAGGGGACCCGCACACCACTCCCCTATTCAGGAGGCGCACGGGAAACACCACATGCACGCAAATGCAGTATAATCACTCTCCAGCTCACACCTCGACATATCTTACTTTGTGCTCTGGTAGTGATGCAAGGCTACCGGCAGTCATGTCACATGTTTAATGTGAATTCTGGGGCTGCTCCATCCTCACCCGTACCTGTGTAACTCTGTCAAAGCTGGTCGTGTGTTTTGTGGACAGTAATATTAATAATCAATCTTGAACTTAAGTTTTGATCACCACATAATTTTATAATAGTATCTGTAATGTTGATTTCCGAGTTGATATTTTTATCCTACTACATCATGTGTACCTTTCCCTCCTCCTTTACCTCCTTCTGCATTCCTCCTTCGCTATCATTCCTTTTTTAATCCCTTCATAATATCTGAGTTGTTAATCCTGAATATTTCTTTAATTCCTCCTTGTCTCTCTCACCCATTTCAGCCTAATCTCACTACCCGTAACAAAACAAGGTATCCCACAACCCTCCCTGACTGACTGCTTGCGCCTTGGTTTACCATGGTAAACGCTATGCCGTTACATGCTGGCAGGGCACTCGGCCTCTTGCCAGCGTGAAAGACATTGCGCTTCATGCCTCTGCTGTCTGCCTGTCTTGTCCCCTCTGTCCCACATCAAATGCAGCAGGACACCATTGGGACATTGGGGTAGTTCTGTTAGACCGTGGGCTTTGGGGGTTGTTAGGCCGCAATGCGGAATGCTGGGATCTGTGTGCCAGCTCCGGGGGCTTCTGAACAGCGACTGAGGTTTGCATGGTCACAAATTGAAAAAGACTTAGAAGTGCATGTGTTTAGCATTAATGTTGTAATGCTGATACAAAGAACATAGTGACTGTACCAGCAAATTTACTAATGCCAGTATAATGTAACATTACTCTGGATTTTTATCATGCTAACCATCAGAATCTGGGTGTAACACTATCGCTGATGATCTAATACAGTAACACTTTACTTGAAGGGGCACAAGTAATTTGGTTATCAGTTACTACAGAAGTACATATCATAAACAAATAAAATAACTGCATGAAGGATATGAACTGTTGATTAATGATCAATTAATGATGAACAAACATGGGATCAATATGTAACTAACATCTAGTTTCGGTTTCTTTAATACGTTAAGTCAGGATGTCTCAAGTGTCCCACCTCAAGTAAAATGTTACCTCTAACCCTAACCCTTCCCATACTGGGGGTCTCACGCACTGCCCTCTCCCCCTGCCATGCAGAGACAGACAAGACTCTACTGCAGAAGAAGTGAAACTGAGGAGGAGGAGGAGGAAGAGGAGGCATGCGTGAGACACCCAAGGGAGAGGGCCCAGCCAGTCAGTAGAAGAGCAAGGATATGAACACATGAAGAGAAGTGTAAAAGACATATAAATAATTCTGTATATGGAATGAGAAGGTGTTAATACATAGGTTACGGTTATAAAATCAGTACATTCTATTATTTTATTCTATGAAAATAAAAACGTGTTTTAGAGAGTCCCGTTCTCTGGTTTTATTCTGATTGCCTGTAAATTTTAAATCAATCGCATGGTTTTTATCTTCCATCCAGCAATTATTTTCCATCTTCACTAGTTAACCTGTTATATCCCAAATGGTAAAATGATTTTATGTTTGAAGGTCTCTCAAATTGCCCCCCCACCCCACCTCACAGAGGTTATCTCTCTGCTGCTGTTGCGCCATGAACCCAAAAACAAAACACAAGCAAGACATTTAAACGTAGATATGTTTAATGCAGACATTGATAAGATGCCCAAAGTGGAAAATTTCACACATTTTATTTGCATTTGAAAATGGTCAAATGGATAAAGTCAGAGAGATTTGCACCAGGAATCAAATATGGATATGGAGATTCGGAACTGCACAAAAGTAAGCTGGCATCAGTCCGACTCCTGCGATCCCTTTTAAAACACAGTGTTAATCTGACTGGTTTGCTCTCAAGCTGCAGATTTTGACTCCATGCATGCACATCAATACTTAAACTGCTATGCCTCCTTCCTAAAAGATGACCTGAGCCCAGGAGGAAAGGCCCACCCCCCAGAATAACAGTACACTCCACTTCAATAATTTCTGAGGTATTACCCTAACAAACATCACAAACTCATTGCTGTCCCCCAGTCATCACTCAAAAACTCAGACCAGGCAGGCCCCCTACTGGCCAAAGGTAAGAACTGGAAACCTCCTGATCACAAATCCCTAAACAATCAGGGACCTGAAATGTCTATTCTGAGAAATGGGGACAAGGTAGGGCCAACAGCCTGATCTGAAATCTTAAGTTATGCTCAATCATAGAATGTGACACATTTCAAAATCATTAAACCT
Organism: Cyphomyrus plagiostoma; assembly: GCA_019775915.2. Classification (NCBI taxonomy): domain Eukaryota; kingdom Metazoa; phylum Chordata; class Actinopteri; order Osteoglossiformes; family Mormyridae; genus Cyphomyrus; species Cyphomyrus plagiostoma. The sequence goes on from JABFEA020000048.1 coordinate 4,266,916, forward strand.
GTTAAATACATAGTTTGATCTGCACAAATGTAAAATTAGTATAGAACAGAATATAATAATGTAAGAAGTGCTTACAGACCCCAAATTAAAAACAACTTACAGACTAAAAGGAGCAGCAAAGATGGAAACGGTTTCAAAACATTGAGGCTTAATAGTTAAGACACTTCATTGATGCTGGAGTCACAGAGTCCCACCCACCGCAGGGAACCATGGTAACAAGCACATGACTGACAGCGCAGACTCAAAGGTTGTACTGCACGGACAGTCCCAGGCGACGGTGAAGTTGACGCCAGATGTGTGCAAGAAAGAGACTAACAATTTCCATGCGAGTTAATAACATTAGCTATAAAAATAAGCAGCAGTGTCAGCCTCTGTCAGCTTCCATACATCAAATTAGACTACTTAGTAAAAGTGTTTGGTAAAGTAACTGCCTGGTGTCCAATAAACGCCCACCTTCCAGTGTGTTCATGACAGATTCAGCTCTTTGGCTCATGAAGTGTCAGTGACCTTTGAACTCTCCTCAGTTGGCCCCTCCCCCAGGACCTCCCTTACTTGATCCATGCAGCCCGCCTGACGGATCAACTCCAGCTTCACCTGAAAAAGGACAATGGGATGGAGGGGGAAGATGGGAAATGTGAAAAACAGGCACATGCCTCAGTGAACAGCCTGACACTTCCTGTAACGTGCAGAGGACAAATGGCCACACGCACCTGCAGAGACTGCGACAGTTGCACAAAGTCCCTCTGCACAGCCTGACTGTTGTCCAGCTGACTGCGCAGGCTGATCACCTGACTGCGCAGTTCAAGACACTGCTGCTCCAGAGCAGACTGACAGAAAGGAGAGATATCGGAAAGATGCACGACCTTAACTGAAACCTTACAAATGCTCGGAGGCGACACAGTTGGAGGGCACCCCGGTGTGTCACAATGAACAGACCTTGTCGCTGCTCTGAGCTTTGTTATCTTTCTGCAGGTGAGACAACGCCACCCGCAGGCCAGAGAGTTCAGTGCGACATAACTGTAACTCACTCTGCAGCTTCAGAAACAGAAGAAGAGAGTTGGATTCAAAATGGGCTTTAACTTCAAGAATTAATAGGTCTTGCATCTGTTAGCCTTAATTTAAAGAAACATCATTTGGGCTGCTGAGCCACTGAAATGTTATAAATACCTTGTCATTTTCACTCTGAATTCTGTCAGTTTCTGTCTTCAGACTTGAGAGTTTAACTGAACACATAAGAGTTACTTTGTTAGATTAAATAATTTATTATGGTGGTTTAACTTAAAAAAAGCCTTTCAGCAAAATCTTCTCACCTTCCAGGACCTCTGTGAATCAGAAAGCAGGAGCAGACATGAAGAGGACAGAAAAAGGGTGTTAAAGTACTGAACAGAAAATGTTACGGGATGCACATTCACACATGGACTCCAAGAACAGGGTCACATGACAAGTCACATAAAGCCTCACACACCGCTCTCCTCAGTCCGCTGCTCCAGCTGCTCCTTCAGGTTGACAATCTCAATACGTAGCCTTTCCTCACAATGCGTCCCCTGCAGGCAACATGTGGTATTACATTCTGACAATCCAAATCATAGATGTGTAACAGAGGTTCTCAAAGTTTTTGATCAAAGGTCTACATCAGATTTTTGTTCAGAGGTCCAGACCAATTTTCAATAACAAAACAGCACTGCATAAATTTAAATAAATTAACAATAACTTTCAATATTAGACATAAAATGGGAACTTAAAGGTTTAATGCTCGCTTATGGTTTCGTTTTGGGCTGGGGGGGGGGGTTATTATAAATCATGTGTGTGGAAAGTTGCACTTGATGCTAACATAACACAGCGATTCGCAGACATGCTTGCAAAAATTAGCACACAGCAAAAAAAAAAAAAAAAGATCAAACATTTGCACATAGTAAATCATGATGAATACACAGCGTCTCTTCAGTTTTACTTGAGTGACACTCTCCAAACCCAGCACGCCTTTACCGAGCCGACAACCAAAGTGAGTTGGAACCGCGCTGTAACTAGTCTCTCTTTGCGGTACGGTTCGGGTATGGGTCGGCGCCTGTTTGCCAGTGGAAAAGTGCAATTTGAGAACCCCTGATATAAACCACAAGACTTGTTATGTATTTTCACTTTACATGTGCTACACCATAATCCAAGATAATGTGCATGTATGTCCACAGAACTGAGGTGCAGCTGGGCACTTTGGGGTGTGGGATCATGTTCTAGGGGGTTAGACGGCAGTACCTGCAGGGATGGGCCCACGTCGGCTTGTTGGGCCCTGTCCTGGGAGGCCTCAGGCTCTGTAGCCCTCAGTCTGGACAGCTCAGTACAGACCCTCCGGTGGGAAAGAGAGAGCTCCGCCTGTAGGACACATCAAGGTTCAGATGCCCATTTGGGGGCCCCCCTGGCTAAACACGCTATTGGCTGCCCCCTCACCAGGCGGCCCTGAACGGCGCTCTGTGATTGCGCAAAGGACTTCTGCAGGTCCTGGAGGAGGGTCTCTGAGGTCTGTACTTGGGACTGCAGCACAGAAACCTGCACAGATAACTTCATGAGATATATAAATTACCCCAAATTAACAGAAGAGCCCCCTAAAGGAAGCTAACAAAAGCGCCACAGAGAAACGTTACACAAGACATTACAAAGCAGCTTTACTGCTGTAGTGTCTAAGCCAAGTCAAAGCACAACAGCACTGGGGAGTGACATGGGGAGGGGCCAGCAGACTGCGATGGCCAGCCACCTGTTGCTGGGTCTCAGAGGTGTGGCGGCTGAGCTCTCTCTCCAGCTCCGCCCGCTCCTCTCGTAGACGTGCGAGATCCCCCTGCAGTTCGGCCACCTTGAGACAGGGGACGCCATCATTAATACCCCCAAGGTAAAGCCGTGTGCTTGAAGACTGACACCGCTGCTCCCCCTGCTGGCTTACCTGAGCATGCACTGCGTCCCAGTCGGTGTGTGCCACCAGCCGGTGCCCTGGCGGGGGTAGGTAGATTGCCTCGGGCACCAGCGTCCCAGTGGACAGCAGGGAAGCTGTGTCGTCCTGGGGCTGAGGCCGCCTGGTCAGCAAGGGGGTATCCAAGGAGAATGAGGAGAGGGAGGAGGTGTCACAGTGCTGGGAGAAGTAGCCCTCCGTCAGAGGTAGGGCCCCCTCAACGTCCCCTTCAGCCATCCCGGCCTCCTCCTCGGGCATCTCGCCTGCATCTCGCTCAGCTCGCTCCGTGCCGTCGCACTCGTCACCAGGGCCCCCTGTCAGGGCGTGAGGCTTCTCTGCGTCGGCCTCTGCCTGCAGGAAGCCGTGTCCATCCCGCAGCACCTCTCGGCCATTCTGAGGGGTGACGAAGAACATGCAGAATACGCCTTAAAAGGTCTCTCCGCATTTCATAGAGGATCCTGCACTCACAAGGCAAACTGGGGAGGGGGGGGGTTGAGGAGTTGGGAGAAGTGGGCAGCGATGGAGGACCTTGCGATTGGTGGCCACGGGCATGCCGCTCCTCCACTGAGTGCGCTCAGCCTGCAGTGCTGTGATCTTGGTTTCATACTGAGATGCTGTTTCTAGAGGGGGAGACACAGGGTAAAACTGAAAGATCTGAACTTCACTGACACTCTGCAGGCACACAATCACCCCCAGCCCCACACAGACCTCTCAGCGCCTCCTGGAGAGACTGAATCTCCTGGTCACACTGTTTCTGCAGCTCGGACAGCTCTTCCTGTTTGCTCAGCTCGCAGATCGTCGCTACCCCTTGCCAGTGCTCCAGTTGCGCTCGGCAATCGGCTAGCTCAGCCTGCAGGCTGGCCACCAGCGCTGTCAGAGACCAAAAGTAAAAGTGTTCATAAAGTATAAATAAAGATGGGCCGCGTTTATCGCAAGAGCTCAGGTTTCTAAAACAAACATAGTGCACAACAATCCCCCTAAACGTGATCGAAATAAGCCGAGGAATTGCACGGTAGTTTTGATCTTGATTCCCTATCATCCCGGCTTGGTCCGCGTATAATCGGCGCCCGATCCCGGCGCTATTCCTCAGCCCTGGTCCGTCGTCGTATGTTACTTTACCGGGCTCTTCTGGCGCATTTCGGCACGGCTCCCCCTCCGACTTCTCCATGGCTCACAAATCATCCCCTTCTGAGAAGCTCGGACGGCTCAAAATCCCCAGACTGGCTCGTCGCTGCTTCCCTTGAGCAACAGACAGCCCCAGCCGGCCGGAAAAGGCGCACCTCGCTTCTATAGCGGTCTGCTTTTATTAAGACAAAAGTTCAGGAAACAACTTTTCCCCGGTCCAAGCCTACGGAAATCGCGTAACAACCCTCCCCGGAGGACAGGGGGTTAGAGGCCGCCTACGCACTTCGGCTTCCAGAATAAAAGGGGCTGGTGGCCACGGTGCGCCGGGCATCGGCATTCCGGGAGTAGGCGGGGGTAGACGGCTTTTATTTATACCACACCGTACCTATTGCCGTACCTAGCACCTGTGTGTTTGCAAACCGAAATGGTGAAAATTGAAGATGTAAAAGAAAAGGCAATACCCCTTTGCAGACGTTATCCAAGTATATATTCGGTATTTTAAACTCTTCGTGTGCTGTCGGGCGTCCCAGCGTGAGTAATACGTGGTCGCCAACTGTCACCTATCTGCCGTGACACTCATCCATTCAGACTCTCACGCAAGACATCTTACAGCAAATGTATATTATTCCAGTATAAACTTAAAAATGACTTCATCAAAAGCGTTGTGGTAATTTGCAAACCGTACGGACGATTTACAGGATAATAAAACTGTTACATACATGTAAATACGTGTGCAGACTCGTCTCGAATTTAGCATCCCACGCCAGCCAGCTGATCAAAGTTGGCAACCCCGGAAATATCAGAGGACACCCTAGCCTATGGAATCCCGAGCAGGAAGGAGGTTGTAGGACTGTGCCGAGGGAGCGCTGCACCTCCATACCTGCCAACACTCCTGTTTTTCCCGGGCTTTGCCGTCTGTCAAGGCCATTTCCCGGCGCCCTCCCGTTTTCTTATTTCTCCCGGGAAACTCCCGAAATTTGCATGGCCCTCAAACTTTATTATGGATAACTTTATGTTTGTCTGATGTTACCCGAGTTGCCAGATCATATGTGAAACACAATATAGATCTAGATACATAATTCATACAATACATATTGCATTCCCCATTTGGTTACCGCCAGCTGGCAGTTCCACAGGAGGGGATGTGCACACTTTCTGCGCAGGCCAGTTGAATGCTGAATGAATTAGCAACTCCCACCTTTTGCCCATCGAAAACGAAACAAACAAACAAAAAAATGTATTTTGAAAGCTAAATGTTGGCAGGTAAGCTTAACACACCCAAAAAAAAGCTCCTTATTACAGCTGGGGATGTTCAACCTGGTAAATTTAGTATGTGGCTATGTGCAAGCACATTTTGGCCTGCAATACATAAAACCACCAATGCACATGTGTGGGACAACATTAAACATCTGTGCCTTGCACTGTACATTATCTGTCAGCCCATTTCAGTATTGTGTACTAATATAGGGAACAGTATGTTGAATTTAAGTGCTAAAGGCCAACCACGAGTGGTCCCAGTCATATGTGATACGTGTGACATTCATTCACACTAGGTCCATCCCAGAAGAGTCATGTGATCACTTGTTTTTTTTTTTTTACCAGTTTTAATGGGATGTGACAATTCTGAGCTGTAAGTGAGAAATTTAAGTGAGAAAACATACAGGGGTATACAGATACCAAATTCCTCAGAGGAACCATCATTCTGCAATTAAAAAGTTATACCAAGTATCATCACAATACTTATGATAATAGTTTTATACAAAGCTTCTTACAAAACTACTCATCCTAACTACGGAAGGTTCCAGAACAGGTAGTATCTGGGGTTTTTTCCAAAGCCTGCAACTGTCTGTGGTAAACATGTACCAATAAACTCCAATTCCCACACCTGGTAGTGGTTGAGTGTGAGGTGCAGTCTGAAAGCCCAGACTGACTAATACAGGCCGGAATGTGCAGTGCCGTCTAACTCGTGGTCAGTAGCACTCCCTGTATTCTTTAGTCCATGTCGTGATCAGAGACACTCTGGCGCAGATAATCTTCGTAAAGCTTCTTCTGCACAGAGAGAGGAAGGAATGAAGGCATGCCAATGTAGCACAGACAGCACAGCGCCCCCTGTAAGCAACCTTGTGTACTGCACCTTCTTATTTTTCACGACGTCCTGGATGTACTCCAGCTTCTCCTGCAGCTGCCGCTTCTGCCTGCTTGAGTGTGTTGGTCGAGTTGTGGGGGTGGGGTGGGGGGGGTGGGGGGTATGTTATATATGGTCTGACAGGATATGTCGTTGAGAGTA
>JABFEA020000048.1:4292488-4306414 GCA_019775915.2 Cyphomyrus plagiostoma
CATTTCATTACCATAAACTGAAACTTCTCACAGAAAGATCTCTGACTGAAACTGCTGCCTGTGTGTGTGTGCCATATACTCAGGATCCAAAAAAATCATACAGATTTCAGAGATTCCCAACTATTTCCATAATAACACCATTCCTCCAAATAAGAAATCGCCTGACCTGATGCTAGACCCCCCTTCTCATTGTCTGGCATGTTGATATAGTTCTCACTGTCTGGGAATACAAAGGGACAGTTAATCACTGTAGCACAAGGGCAGTTTCACCTGATCAGTACTGTTCCTGTAGAGTTAGGGTTAGTGATAAGCTTACTATTGTCCCACTATAGATGTCACACCTGACATACTTCAATATAATAGAATGCAGTGACAGGTAATCAACCCAAATGAACTCCCCATTTATACAAGTGAAAGGACTACTGACTGAAAGACACACAGATCATTTGTCTCTTACCAGACTCTTGTTCTACATTCACGTAAATATCATCATTGCCTTAAAGAAAGGAGACAGATGTTATAGACTGAGCCAGTAGTTAGCAGAGCCCTGAAGCAGCACTGGGCCATGGGTGTCTTTCATAGTACCTGAAGACAGGCTGGGCTGAGACCCGTCCTTTGGCATGCTGGGCGCGTCATCTGGTAGGACCTCTCTGCAAAGAGCAACCACACACAGTGACGAACAACACTCCCACTCCATTATACAGCCAACTACCCGATTCAAACTGACAACCTTCTGAATATTGGTACACAGACCTAAGCCGCAGAGCCATAGTCCCTCTATAATATGGAGCATGTGACCTTCATTTCTCAGCCTCTGACTCAAGGCCTGTCTGACTTCCTGGGTGACTAATATGACCACAAAGTCAGTCATCCCAGGACAAGCACAACTTATCACCTCATCAGAAAGATTTCAACTGAGTTCTGTCCTTGTTTTTCACTCAATCTTGATTAATATCTGTCCATGGACAATGATGTGAATGTAAACTCACATGTAACCTTGTTTGTCGCCGTCAACATCGTTGTCGTCGTCATTGTCTTGGTTGACGTAGCTATCATCTGGTAGCACAGAGAAAAGCAACATTATTTACACTTTATATACACCCCACCAGGACTTAATTAGGATTCAGTTTAGTCTAATATGAGTCCATATGCAGTTCCAGCCCTCAGTTTTAGCACTTGTTTTGCCCTAACCTACTAATCTGATTCACGTAGCTTGCATTGAGACTGAGGAACAACATATGAATTCATTCTCTGGAAGCCAATGTGCAGTAAATGCAGTAACAACAGGAAACACATCATTACACTGGTTAAGAAGAGCTGAAACTGAGTGAAGAATAAAAGAGTGCAGGAAAGTGAGAATGACTCCCCTGTACAAAGATGAAAACAGCTCACCATCATCTTCAGTCGTCGGAGTGTATGACGGTCGGCGCTCTGGCTCCGGCCACGGGGATCTGAGGGAGGAGGGAGCTGGGGTCCTAGGAGGGTCAGAGTACAGTTCAGCTTCATGGTGGCTCAGCTGTCCATTCATCCACCTTCAACACTATTTATCTCTCTTTTGTTCTTAACTGAGCCTCAGGGTAACATTACACAAACATTTCTGATAGTTTTGACTATTGGGAACTACATCTGTTTGTTGGAGAGATTTCAGTTTACATGCAGGTATGTGATTCTTGCTTCGGACTGTTCACTCGTGAATATAGTAGTGTTTAATAAACTAAAGATTTTCTGTTAGTTTGGGTAGAACAGTTTTCTCATACATGGTTTCAGAGCTGGGATTAATTGCTACGGCCACTTCCATATCCTGCCTGTTTGACATCCTTAAAGAGCAAAGACACATATTGCCCTGACAGGGCAGCCCAGCATGGAAGGTAGATCAGGGTGTGTGCAGTGACGGAGGAGACCCACAAGGAAATCGGAGGGTTGGAAACACCAGGTCTAGGCCCATGGTTGTACCTAGTGGTGACGACTGTAGCTGTAATAGCAAGAAAATGCATTATTCACAGCAAAAACATTCTTCGTCTAACTTACCCTCCTTATCGTCTATGCATGTAAACCCTGCTAAGTACAGTCACACAAGTTATATACCATCCATGAATCATGGTCACATTGATATAGAATCAGACATTAAAAATGTATGTATTGATGGGTGGGTTTAAGCAAGGGCACTGTAAGTGGCAGACTATACTTGCCATGGCGCTCATGCAGTATGACATGTACAGAACACAAGGAGTGTACTAGCCATAGTTAGGCACGTAGTTTACATCTTTCTGGAGGATTAAACGCCATGTCCACCAGGGGGTATTGTAAGAAAACCTTTTTGGTTGGCTCCTTCGTTTCCGGTGTCACTTGTTTGTATGAGGATGTGGCATGAAATGTTGTACACTCACCTGCAAATTTTGTAACATGGCTGCACCATTCTCTATATTCTACTCACTGCTCTACATAGTATTGGTATGTTGCTCTGCCACGTATCACATTACTACACGTTGAATGTTGCATTTTATATTGTTAGATAGTAGTAGTTAGTATTTTGTAATTAGGCTGCCCGATATTGGAAAAAAAATCCAATTCTGCATCAATCACAGTATTAATTGCAGTACAGTGGTACTTCGGTTCTTGAACTCATTAGAACTCGAATATGTTAAAAGTCGAACCAACCAGTTAGAAAAGAAATGACCTGAAGCTTGATCTGAATCTCAGAAGTCTAACCGTGAACACCGACCTAAGATAACTTGTTTGCGCGGGGAAATGAGTCACACGACACGTCTCTCAGCGGAAACAAAGGGTAACGCTTCAGTCTCAGCCTCGCATTCTCTGTGATAGCGTCGTTTGTTGGTGATAGTGGTATTTTTATTGGAAATGTCAGCCGTTGCTCACCAAAAAGATATGCAATAGTTGTACAAATGCTGCAACTTAAAAGTTTGCGATATTCAAACAAATGAACAAATACAGAGTAATGATAAAAATAAACAGTGGACCACATGGCATAGTCTAGTATTGGCGCAGTGTTGGGGCACGGCTTGGGGTTGTCACGATCTGCCAAGCCGGGACCAGGGAAGCAGGGACAGGACTCAAGCCAACGGGAAACACTGGGTTTAATTTAGAACAGGCAGAACAACACAAAGACGTTACAATGACCGGACTGAAAACAAACTGAAACGCAGACCAAATACAGAGGACTAATGAGAACAACCAGAAACACCCAATCACACTGGGATTCCACACAGGGTTAATGAGGGGGTGTGGCACACGGAAGGAGCAGACGATTGGGGCAGGAGAGGGGTAGTGTTGGGGCACATTCTTTATCGTTTTGGAAGCCATTAAGAAAAAAATGGTCTTCTTGTTTTATCCCATTCATTTTGTGTTAAAATGCCAAAAAAAAAGCATATTCAGGTGTAATTTTTTCGGGCCGGGAACCAATTAACTGGTTTTCCACTATTTCTTACGGGGAAAATTTGATCAGAACTCGAACCCTTTAGGATTCAAACCCGAGTTCTGAATCGATTATGTTCAAGTTCTGAGGTACCACTTTATTTATTTTTAAAAAATTAATTTGCTGTAGTTAAACATATCCTAGGTAATCCTGAAAATTAACGGTCATTATAATTCTGAATGCACTGCTGTCAGACATATTTGCTTTACCATGAGGGGTTCTATAAACTCAGTATAGTCCCCTCATGTTGCTCGATTTCTTTATTTTTATTTTATTTTATTTCATTTATTTACTTCATTATTTATTCACATATATAATATTCCAACTGCCGAGCTGCCCAAAAGGGAGTGACAGGTCAAGAGGAAAACTAGTGGAAAAAAAGGGGCAGGGTGAGAGACCAAAATAGAGGAAAGAGAAAAAAAAACAAGCAAAGGAGGACACCACAGTGGTAGGGAGAGATCACCAAGATTTATAAATTCCAGAACTGCATTTAAAAATAACATTGCTTATGAAAGAAGGCAAGTAAGAATTTGAAGTTAGAGTTTCATTGTACTTTTTTGTACACAGTGCTTAAACTGCCATCAAATTTTGAAGACACCGTACACAGATGGACACAATAGTGCTCGCAATATTTTCTCTTTTGCCTCTAATTTACAGTTCCCAACCATTCATTCTTAGAAAATCTGAAGTTAATCTTATACTCTCTACCATCAGAGGTGGAAATTTCAGGTGCAGAAGTACAAATCCAGACCGTGATTTAATTTCAACTAACCAGTTGAGCATTAAGAGTCACAGTCACTCCACTGGTTGGTTGAAACAAAATCTTGGTCTGGATTTGTACTTTCTGAACCTGAACTATCCACCTCTGTTTCACATAGTCCCGTGACAAAAGGTGACCATACTAACACCCCAATTTTTGGTGGTAGTGCAACTCGTGCATGTGTCATGTTAATACCTCACGTAGATACACAAACAACATGTGGGATCAGCACAGAAAATGTGTGGCAGCCATGATGCACACACATACGTGATGTAAGTGTTGAGTACAAATGGCGCCAACGGGGGGGTGTAATTACAATGATTTCAAGGGTCCCTAAAAGGGAACCTAATACATCTGGAACACAATTGGATTGGTCTGGGTTGGGGAACCTGTAGGATGAGATTTCATCGGACCCAAAAATCTCTGGCGGCATCCCTGGCTTTGATAAACTTGCGTGCGTTTTCATAATGAATCCGCACGCAAACCCAGGCAGTGTGAAGCTCAGCGTGTTTAAAGAAGCCATGTTAACACTTACGCATAGGCCTCACAACTCTGAAGTCTCCAGGATTGTACCTGGAAGACCAGAAAACAAGGCAGGTGTGTTATTGAAATACAGTAGAACCTTAGAACTCAAGTGGCTCAGATGTCAAACGGGTCTGTCGATTTTTTTATTACTTATTTCACTTCTACCTCAGTGGAAATCTTGGAACTCGACTGTTCCTGCTAAAACTGTACGAGTCGAGAAACATTCAACTCTGAGCAATTTGGACCTCGAATGGGTGGGTCAAGAAAAATTAAGCTTCGACTTGACCGAAAACTTGTAAAATGACAAAACAAATCTGCTAAAACTTGTATGAATTGAGACACATCTCCCCTTCCAAACAATAACCCCTCCATCCCTCCTCCTCTCCACCTTCCACTTCCATTCCAATTTTATATTGATTGATAATGCTTTTTATCATTAGTTAGGTAAGTATTAATTATATTATTTCTCATGGGAAAATTTGATTTGGACCTCGACCAAATGAATCAGTTTTCTGGAATGAATTAAGTTCATGTTCCAAGGTACCACTGAATATAGACTTATCGACCAAAGGGCCAGATGATCTCTTCTGGTTCCCCCTAAGTGTCCAGAGGGGGCTGCAGAAGCTCACAACTTACACTTCATTTGGATGATCGTCTTGTATGAACTGGTGGATAGAAGCTGCAAAAAAGTAAAAGATGCAACACAAGAATCAGTCCAGCCATCAGGGCAAAGCTTTATATTTTTGGTATTGTCTTATCAATTCTGTTGCCGTGACGACAGGGTTTGGATCTCAAAGAGCAGTGTTTTTTTATTAAGATTTATAACAGGTTTGAAGCTGATTCGGATGCTAGGGCACTTACTCTGCCTCCATGATTGTCCACAGCTGACGCAAAAGCTGAGCAGCAGTCCCAGACACACCAGCAGAAGGGCTCCGTTCAGTAAGGAGCTGAGCACCACTGTATCCATGGCTACAGAGGAGAGGTGACAGGGGGCATGGAGGGTCAATACCCCCCAGGCCGAACACAGGATGAAGGAAACACCAGGCTTTGTGTTGTGGTGACCTTTATCCCACCCCCAGAGCAGCACACTCCTTTTTTTGTTTTTATAGAATTATTTCCAAGCAGATCTGTCTCATATATTCTGTCTGTTTTTCTCTTAACTTTTTCCGTGGTTGAGTTCATCTCTGAATTGTCAGGAAGCGGATTTCCTGTGTTCTACAGCAAGACTAATCCAGCCGCCATTTCTCCAGTGGCAATGCTAAGGCCCAACCATGATTCTGCTGAGAAACCTGTGTTCTAGACATTTTGAAAAAACACACTCAGATTTTGGCCTGAAAGTGGGTCCCACTGTGAGGTGAAATTCACCAAAGTAAGCAGAAACAAGGGGGTGGAGCTACCATTTGAGGTCGTTTACCAACCCTGCCCTGATGCAATGATAAAGCCGGATGCTCGGAAATGGCCGTCAGAGATGGTCTTTGAACTCCATTGTCTCAGCTCTCTAGGAGGAACCTGGGCTGATACCACTAATGTTTATGATGAACATTTCGCTTCAGACGCTCCCAACATACAGTGTGTATAAACAAAGGCAAGAGCAGCAGAAGTGGGGCTTCAGCACAAATGGCGCTCAGCTGCCCTGTGCATAGGTCACCTCACCTTCACAGAACGCCAGGAGAACCGACTCCTGTCAGCATTCACCCAAAGCCCCAGTGAGCATCACTAACTAGTTAGAAGAAATTACTAGACTTCAATAGGTGAAATAGGAACCGAGAGCAGAGAATCAGACAGAGAGGGAATTGATGGACCCACCTGGACACTTGAGATTCACACCTGGGACGAACGTAGCTCTTGCACACAGAAGTTATAAGGGCTTCACATACACACTTGCTGACAGAGGACTGACCACTAGAGCTGAATGCTTAACCCTGTACCCCCTTACTGAAGGAGATACCAAAGCACTAGCCAGCACTGATAAGACATACGGAAAAAGTGACTGAAATTCCAAACTCCGCACTTACCAGGTGTGAAGCAGGCAGGAGGGAGAGAGAGGCCAGTAGCAGCATGAGAGGAAGCGGAGGAGCACGTGGATGCAGCAAGTATCCACAACCTGGAGCCCCAGAGCAACCTTACATAGCATATGAACTAAATCTTTGTCTCTGTCAGCACCGGATGGGCGCCATCTTTGATCTGATCTAGAGCTCTTTTGAGAGTTATCTTTACGTTCTGTCGTATGTTCTTCTCTCAAACCTGTGGTCTTCTGTCACATCTGTACATTCGCTCTTCTCTTCTTTCTTCCTCACTCCCAGCCTCCTGTCCTGTCTGCCTTCACCAGCCACTCTCGTGCTCAGATCACCACCCTCCCCCTCACCTTCTTGAGGACTGACTTTACCCCTCCCCTCAGAGAGGCCCATCTCTCCACCCCTCACCTGCTCCGCACTCTATGATGCAACAGGACGGAGCCCAAAGACACATTAACATGCACCTGTCCTGACAGGCTGGAAGCATTGACTGTGATCTATTTATTCATTAGGATGTCAGGGTGTCTTTTTGTGTGGCGGTCCTTTATGTTGGAGTCTCATTTACATCCTGCTATTGTCAGCTCGTGCTCTGTTTTGTGCATCTATATTTCCAACCCCGAATGCAATTCCCCTGATTCAGAAGCATTGTAGGGCCTGGTGTGCAAACAATCAGGCTGCATCAGGATGGGTTTGTTGGAGAAACACACAGAGGACCGGGAAAATTCACTCATTAACTCTATCACACATTCATACACACCCACTGCAGGTCTGTTTCTCACCATCCCACAAACAGGAAGCCAGAAAACGCTTCAGGAAGTGATCCGTTATACTTCAAAGAGAAGAGACAGGAAGTGTGTGAAGAGAAGAGCGCTGAGCAGGTGGGGGCAGCAGAGGGATGGAAGGTAGCGGACAGGGCCAGGGAAACACGGCGCCCCCTTCAGCAGGCATCAGTAACTGAATACAGATGGAACAAGTTGCTCATTACCGTTTAATTTCAATCACCAGTAGCCCTTCTAACAGTCCCTGTCATTTGAACTATTACTGGTTTTAAAATTAATGATACATTGTTAATGCAAAATGACATCCCCCATAAGAAAACCCCCAGACAATAAATTCATACTCCGTAAAAATAACTGCAGATGCAAACAGTCCGTCGAGCCTCAAGAACGTGACCGAAGCCAGCAGACAGGCGGGGGACTGGGGTTACGACTGATGACGGACCATTTTTTAAGGTCTGGCTCCCTGGAGGAGCAGCCATGTCATCCTGCTCGAATGGGTCGACAATATCAGGGAGAGAAAACAACCTGGACAGATACGTTAACATTAGTGAAATTATGACAGCTAAAAACTGCACTAATGTAATTTTAAAGAGCTTCAGGAAGCATTTTATGATAAACATGGATGTTAGCCTGTCCAGTACAAATCAGAAAAGTCCTAATAAGTAAAAAATATAATGTCTGTTATACGATGGTTTCATTGCTTTCACCCCCAACAGCTGGATGGACATCCAGCCACTTTCCTGAGGATGATGGCCAACACAGAGCTTGTGGTGTGGGCCTTTGGTGCTTTCTTCAGGTCATCAGGTGGGTACCCCCCTTCACCAGTGTTTCATTAATTAACCCACAACACCTCCAGAGGGCTTGACAGCTAACCCCAGCATCCTGGGGCAGCCCCCTCGGCCCCTGAGGCTTCACAGCCACTGCTCAAGATGACTTCTCCCTAATTGGTGGGTTGTTCCAGCACTCACAGCACTTTAGTCACAGCCACCTGGATGCAGTCTCAGCTCGTTTAGTGATGTTTGACACTAGACGTCTTCTGTTGTGACCTCTGATGCCAAGCCTGGACTGGGCAGTCAAGAGAGACTGCCCAGAGACTCCTCGGCAGCCTACCTCTACTGACAAATTCCAAGCACGCCATCCCACTTGTTGACAATCGTGGATGAGGACCTGGTACTTCCCAAGCTTTCTGTCATGGGCCTCCTCCATCCTCTCCTTCCATGGCACAGTCAGCTCAAGAAGAACCACTTGTTTGGTTGCTCTAGACCACAGGACTATGTCTGGTCTGAGAGTTGTGGTTGTAATCTCCTCTGGAAACTTAAGTTGTTTCCTGAGGTCAACCCTCATGTCCCAGTCAGCAGCAGATGTCAAAATTCCTGTGGCCATTGATGACGTGTTAGAGCACTCCCCTGCCTTAACAAACCTAATGAGGGTGGGCGCTGTCGACCTTGTGATATTGCAGGCCTTCCTTCTCTCCTCCTCCAGACCTGTGGACAGCTCAGCCAATATCTGGTCATGCCTCCATCTGAACTTGCCGTCTGCTAGACTAACTTGAGAAGATGACAGCATGTGTACAAGGGTTACTGGTCTCCCACACAGTTCACACCCTGGGCTCTCAGTTAGCCCCCATGAATGGATTGCGATGGCAGGACATCACAGGTGGAGCACAGGAGGAACTTGATCCTCTTCTCCTCCATGCCCCACACATCCCTCCACCTCAATGATCTTCCCTGGACACTGCCCCAGAATGTCCACCTCCCCTGGATTGTCAAGACCAATGCCCTCGTCTGTCTGTTTTCCTCCTGCACCATACAAAGCTCTTCCTGAATGAGGCTGCGACGACCTTTGGCATTTGCATAACCTTGCCCTGGTTATGACCCCTTGGCTGACAGTTCCCACAATGTCTCTGTGCCGTAGCCATACCTCTGCATCTGCTACAGCCCTGTTGGCTGACCACTTCCGCCCTGTGCGGATGGAAATATCTGCCTGGCTCACAAACTGATTGCTGCTGTCCCGTAGCATTACCACCTGGTGGGCATTAGCCACTTTAAACTCTTCCACCACAGAAGTTAATGGCAGCTGAAGCTTACTTCCAGAGCTGTACAGGTCAACTGAAGAAAAGCTTTTGGGAACTGCTAGCCATCTTCGCAGGAAGGTGCTAATCCTCCTTTCTAAGGCTTCAACTGTTGTTAATGGCATCTCATACATCAATAATGGCCACAGAAGTCTTGGGAGTACTCCATGCCGGTAGCCCCAGAGTTTAAACCTACCAAGTAGCCCACTCCTGTCCAGAACTCGCAGTCAAGCTTCAACTTGGTTAAGCATCTCTTTCACGCTCTCTCGGTCATTCAGCTCTGCTCTGTACCATTTCCCCAAGCTCTTAATGGGTCTCTCACTTACAGTGTGGATGATCTCCTCTCCAGTTTTGAAGCGAATGAGGTCCTGAATGTGTCCGTTTCTCAGAACAAGGCTCCTTGGTTTTGACGGCTTAAACTCCAACCTTGCACCTGCGATGATCTTGGCAAGATCTTCCAGAATCCAATGACCTTCTGGAACCGATCTTGCAGTTATTGTCAAATCATCCATGAATGCCTTAATGGGGGGCTGCTGAACACCATTTGCCAGAACCTCATGTGCTTTGCATCCTCAATTACCTTTGAGATGACGCTTCTGTGCTCAATGCACCCTGGAACTCTTGGGATACCCCCCTTCTGAACTGCGGTATCGATATATTTGTTGCTGAGCAGAAAGGAGGTAAGTCTGCCTGCCAAGATTCCAAAGAAAATCTTGCCCTCCACATTCAGAAGAGAGATGGTGCAAAACTGTTTTATATCTGAGGAGTTTTGCTCTTTGGGTATAAAACGCCCCTCTGCAATGAGCCACACATCTGGTAGGTAATTCCCCCGCCATGCCACCTTCAACAGCTTCCAGAGTATCCTTCTCAACTGCTTACATTGTTTATAGACTTTGCATGGGATCCCATTGGGTCCAGGTGCTGAGCCAGCCCTTGCCCTTTTAAGGGTATCATTGACCTCCTTCCATGAGGGTTCTTGGTCCTTAAACATGGTTGTTGACTCATCCAGGGTCATCACGGCCTCCTTTATCGCCAGCTCTGTGCCCCTCCCTGGATCACTGTGCGTGCTGGAGAGGTACTCCTCCACCTCTTCCCTTGGTGCCTTCAGTTAGCCAGACCTTTTGTCGCCCAGGAGCTTCTTCAGGTCTTAATATGGTCTCTCAGGTTGTCTCGGATCTCCTTCAGAGCTTGTTTTTCCTCTTCCTCCACATGCCTGAAAACTTTCCTAAGCCTCTGGGTTTTCGTAATCTCTTTGGTTCTGCAATTCTCTCTTTGCTGTTCGGGCCTAGGCTGATGAGTTCCTATCTGTTTCACTCCAAATCGCTCTGCTCCAATGCTCCAGATTATTCTTGCCATTGCCTTCGATTTTCAGTTCAGTTCCCCCGCGAGAACGTTCTCCAACACTTGATCCACTTCACAGGCAAATCTCTCCCACTCCTTCCTTGCTTGTCCAGCTGGCCAGTTGATTGTCTGCTTCCCTGCCTTATGTCTGTGCTGTAGATGCTGCTGGGTATTCCCACTTCTGCCCCAGTGCTGCCCTCAAAGGGACATCAGGGATGGAATTGCCCTTGCTTTCTCTGTTGTGTGCCTGGAGATTCCGGGAACTGTGGTTAGTCGTGGTTAGGTGCTAACGTTACACGTTAGCACCTCCGTGTGCTGTTTATGAGTGTGTGAGTATGTCTTTGAGTGTGTTAACGACCCATCAGCAATTAAAATGAGATTGTAATTAATCCTGTTATTCAGTGGGGTGGGGGGGGGCCTGATTTGACTGCGCAGACACCACACAGCCGCTACAGGAAACCAGGCTTTTGGCCCGTTCCAGGGGCAGATGGAGGTGAACTTGTTCATTCTGGACAGCATGGTGACTCACACCTCCAGCATTAGTGGTTTGGGCCTCACCACTGCACCGCGTGTGTGAAGTTTGCATATTCTTGCTGTATCCTGCACGTTTCCTCACACAATCCAAAGCTGTAGTCAGGCAGATTTGGTGTCTCTAAGTGTGTGTGTGTGTATATGTGAAGGTGTTATCGCATCGGCCTTATGTTGCCTAGAATAAGAAGTTAGAAGATGAATCGATAGTTAAGTCTGAAGATGCCGTATCAGTAAGTGTGTGAACGAAGGTGACTGTTGGGGGTGATTCTAGGATTTGACCCTTAGGGGCAGAGGTGCTGCTCGAGATTTCGAGCCCCATGAAAACATATCAAATTGGGCTCTCAACCCAGATCAATACAGTTATGTTTCAGATTTCTTTTGGACTCGTCCTATCTTTACTGCACCCTTGCTTAGGGGGGGTTCAGCCATTCAAGAAATACAGGATGATTCAATTTGCCGAGTTGGGGGGGGGGGGGAGATTGATAATACGGTCATGGCCAAAATTTTTGACAGTGACACAAATTTTGTGCTGCTTTGCTTGTATTTTTAGATGGTGAAGAACAATTGTAACAATTGCCTACTTTTTGGTCATTTAGTCACATAACATGATTTGATATTGGTTGTTTATGTTATTTTGGGTAATAAAACTCTGTTTCTTTATTAATGCTTCTGTGTCCTCCTGACTTTTCTGCTTGGTCCCCTAACAGTATAGTTTACTTAATTTTTCAGATGTCAGAAGGAGGCTTCATCAGAGAAAATAACTTTGCACCAGTCTTCTGAAGTACAAGGCTGGCTAGGTAAGGTTGTCATTGTTGGGATTAGGGTTTTGCCCATGGAAATAAATGGATGGTCCCCACAAAGATATGAGTATAGGACTGCGTGTGTATGCATGTGTGTGTGTGAGAGAGAGACTTTTACAGGTGTGTGAAAGCATGTACAGTAATGGCAGAATACTGTCTTGTGCCCAAGTGTAACCTGGCTGACCTGCTCCCCCTAGTGATGAAAAGTGGCTCTACAACACTAACTTTCAGGTATCACTCTGTACCATAAAACCAAAGTTATATCCATGCTGTCCAATGACCAGAGGCTGCCTTTGGGTTTGACTAGCCTATGATTATCCACATTCACTTAGTTGAACATTTGACATGAGGAAACGTTCACATGGCACGGCACTGTGTCCAATTGCTGTGGGTACCAGGCTGTAGCTCACAGTGTTCACTGTAGCCAGTTACATTAACAGACACTACACCCTTCAGGGCTCCAACTGTGACTCCTGGGTAAAGAGCAGGAGGGTTTTTGAGGGCATCTTCAAGACCTTCAGCTCTCAGGTAAATTCCATGTTCTTATGTCTGTTTTGTGGTTGTCTTTGTGCAGTATACCATGAATTGAGTGTGACTCCACCCCCACCTTGCCACTACTTGACTGTGGACATGGTGGACCAGCTGTGCAAGGCAGAGGGTGCTGTTGGACAACTAATACCATTACCCACTAATACCATTGTCTTGAATCTGCTGACCTGGTGACCATGATCTTTTAGGATGTGGACCTGAACTACAACATGGGAGGTACCATGGGGAACATGGATGAATGCACATGGCAGCCAGCAGGAGGCATAGCAGCAGGGACATCATGTGTGTCTGGGTATGGGGGGGTATTCTGCTTGTGCTCTGTTTATGTTAACTCCTGTTCTCTCTCTCTCTCCTATTTGAGATGCCTTCACAGATACAGTGATGAGCGGATTCCAGTAGATGGTGAGCACAGAGAGAAGGATCTGGAGTTTCGGGACAATGTGGACATCAGCAGCCAATGGACTGAGTGCAGCTACCCTGCCACGTGGTCCGTGTTGACACACAAGAAGAGAAGTACTACACCATGTGAATGAGCAGCAGGTCAGTGCAGGAAGTCACATGTGTGGATGGCCAATGAGTGGAGGATCATTTTAAATTTTTTTCTCTCTCTCAGGGATGGTAAATATGTTCTTCTCCTTCAGTGGGCCTTGTCCTCTCTGCCCGGCCATGTGAAGTGAGATCACAATTCTCTCAAATGATTCTCCTTCTGTCAGCAAAAACATTTATTGCACTAAAGTAAAAAAAAAAGTGCTTTCGACTGTAACTTTCAACAATAAAAAATATACACAGCACTTGAAAGCTTCTTGTAAAAAAAAAAATGCTATTTTTCTTATTTAAGACCCTTAAAAGTAAATAAAAATCTGTTGAACATAAATGATAGAACATTAACAAATTAGAATAAAAAAATAATAATAAACATATAGCACTTGTGTTTTTGGGCATTCAGTCAACTACAGCCAAGAACACTAGCTTATTAACATTTTGAGGCTTTTAGTTGTTAATTGGATTAGTAACATGTAAGTAAGGTTAAATGTAAATTACGATGTAACCTGGAAAATAATATAATGGAATAACCTGAAAGATAATACTGAGTACATATGTGATCGCAAATCATAAGAAATC
>JABFEA020000048.1:4323580-4336943 GCA_019775915.2 Cyphomyrus plagiostoma
GGAGATTGTCTTGACCAGGACCACACCCCTAAATGCATTGAAGCAACTGCCATGTGAATGGTTGATTAGATAATTGCATTAATGAGAAATTGAACAAATGTTCCTAATAATCCTTTAGGTCAGTGTATATACGATATACTAACAAATAATCATCAAAAAAATCTTACCCCACCCCCATCCCCCGTACACAGAGTCCACCGCGACAAAATAAATAATAATAAATAGTTCAGGCGTTTGGTTTTAGCTGCACTGACGCCCCCTGCCCCCGTCGCCTCAATCAAGAGAAACTGTTGGAATGGAGATAGATAGATAGATAGATAGATAGATAGATAGATAGATAGATAGATAGATAAATACTTGTAACATGCTGAGAGAGTGCGAGCGCATAGCCTAACCCCCCCCGTGTGACTCCCCACGACTCGTTAGGTCCTCTGTCCCTGCTTGCAGCCCCCACCCCTCCCTCCGCGCACCTCCCTCTTCATATGAAATCCTCCCATCAAGTGGAGAATGCGACTAGCCCGTATAGGAAAGCCAGCCGGCTCCCGCATCGCGCTCCGCACTCGCTTCGCAGTGCTGAAGAAAGGCTCATAGAGCCTCCGGGAGGCGCAAATAAGTTGGCTTCTTTGGCAAATGTCGCCACTGGAGACGCAGTGTGTCGGGCTCATTTTCCTTCTTATGGCAAATGTTGGTTTCATTAATTTCGCAATTTTGCAGTCTCTCGGGAGCCTTATATGAAACCCCGCTCTTAAAACATTTCGGCGCTGAATAAAATGCTGGTATTTGTGGCTTTTCGGATGATTTGAACATTGCGTTCGATAGCATAAGTAATAAGGTGGGTTGTAAATATTTTAAATATTTATCAGCTTATCTGTTTATGGTACACGCGTGTATGTAATGCGGTATAGGTGCATGCATGTTGTGAGGGCGGTCTGGATCTACTGTCTCGCTTCTTACACCGGGGGTGTGTCCGTCTGTTTTCTCTTTCGCCAGATATATTTTCTGTTCATAATATCTCCATGTATATGCAGCTCCAAAAACATGTTCGTTATTTAGCCCACAGCGACGCATCGTGGGAGCACATTTTGCTCATGTGTGGAAAAAAATATTTTAGCGCAGCTATAGGAAGTTAAGCAGAGGTGTACTGACCCCCGCTGCTTCCTTGCCATCTCTCCCATTTGTACATACATTTGTGCCCCGGCGGCTTGCCGAACCTGTTACGTCTCTTGGTTCACTGCAGTGGCAACGTCTGCGGTGCCGGACACGACCGGTGAGGGTTAATAGCCAGTATGAGTTACAGAGCCAGTCCTGCAAATCGTACCTTAGTTCTTGATGGTACTCTGTCTGCTTTATGCAAAACTTGCACATCTAAACGATAGAAAGAAGTATTTCAAACACACGACTGAAATGATAAATGATCACTGATAAATGTTCCGTTATGTATGTGTTCCTTTGTTTCAGTTAATTAGTTGCCACTTGCAAAAGAGACAACTTCAGCTGCGACAATGGCGTTAAACACGCAGAATACTGATTCCGCCGAAATCAAGGAGCCGCAGCGACATCCAGATCCAGGAGCCAACCTGCAGAAAGAGGAGGAGTCCGTCCTGTCCGTCATCAGCTGTCAGCCAACCGGCGGGGAGCAGCAAGTCCCTCGCTCTGCCTCCAGCCAGGGGCCCCGGGGTCCTGATGCTGCCCACAAGGAGGAGTTTTGGCACACTGACCAAATGCTTACAGTGTCGGAGCGGACGGAAAACAGTAAACACCCTAAAGATTTGTTTTTAAATTAACACTTAATCCGTACAGGATTTCCTGTTCTTGGATGCAAACGTACACAGCACAGTGTTCAATCTTTCTTCCAGTTAAATTTTTTTAAATACAGACCAACAGGTGTCTGTATTTAACAGTAGATAGCTGGATTGCACTGAATAACACTGAAAAGTCCACAAATGCTCAGTACGGTGATCACATCTATAAAAACTGAATTGGCTACTGAATGCTCTCTGCTTTCTTCTTGTACTGCACTCCAGCTGACACTGCACTTTGGCTAGTTAGCCAATTAGCGCTAGTATTTAGGTTATGTGTATGCTGCATTCCCCAGCCGTAACCTGATGTTACTGATGCACAGTTAGCTTTAGCATTATGCCCCTGAGATTGGCTATTCTCTCTTGGCAGGTAACGGGGTGTGCCCCCTCCCTGCGGACTCCCCCCCTCTTTCGTCCCGATCCTCCCCCCCGACTCGCAAGCACTCCAAACCCCACCTGTCATCGCAATCACTTGTGCCGAACGGCAGGGCTCGGCTGGGTAGCCACTCCAGTTTGAAGAGTCACATGACGGCCTCCCCGCGGCCCTCACTCTCCCGCCACCCCAGCACCGCCACCGTCGGCCTCAATGACGGCACCAAGCCAGAAGACTACCTGCTGCTTGCCATCCTGTCCTGCTTCTGTCCTATGTGGCCTCTCAACATTGTAGCCCTGATCTTCTCAGTCATGGTGAGCAGTGTCGGTATCGACCTGCCTGTGTCTGTCGGTGTCTGTGCTGCTGCCTGCCTGTGTCTGCCTGTTAGTATCCGTCTGTCTGTGCTCCTGCCCATCCTGTGCCTCCCAGTCACCTCTCCCGCCTTCGCTTTGCCCCAAATCCTGTCTAGTCTCGCATCAGCCTGCAGCAGGGAAACGTCGACGGTGCCCGCCGTTTGGCCCGGGTGGGTAAACTTCTCTCTGTGGTGTCCTTGGTGGGTGGCGTCATCATCATCATCGCCTTTGTTGTCATCAACTGGGGCAGTGAGTACCCTGCGGCCCCTGGCCAGTCCTCCGCTCCAAATTCAGATTGTTTCTTCTGGTGTCAGAATCCTCAGCTAACTCTCACCTCCTGTGTTTCAGTCATCCTCAAGTGAGTTTGATATCATCGCAGGCTGGGGCTTACAGACCTACAAATCGCCCCAGCAAAATCAGACCATTTTCTCCATCTATACTCAACCACTGTGGGTTACTAAAAACCACCATCCTCAGCTCCAATCTGAAAATGTAAAAACTACTTTACCAAGCGAAAACATGAGCTCTGACATCCCATGGCTTCCAGGCATGTTTGGGTGAATGTCATTCAGAATTGAAGTGGATCAGCACTTTCTACGTTGACATTTGGTTCAGCCGAACTTGCTGCATTGGCAGCAACGCCACTCTCCCCTTGAATCATTATTCATGAGAGGACATATTTACGCAATTATGAAAACAACACTGTACTTCACGGCAAAAATCTAATGGGTTCCAATTACTAAGCACCCACTCCAAACATCTATGAATGAATAAATTTATTTATGTTACTGTTTCTATTGTACCATATTGACAAGACCTCATTTGACAAAAGGAGTTACATTTTATTCTCAGCATGGCATGCATTGATTAAGAATGTGCAGACTTGCGGAGATGCATTTGGAGAGCGTGTGCTTGTGATTTTCTGAACCTGCAGATTTCCTAAATGCGAAGCTCAAATGTGGGCAGATGGAGGAAGAGGGTATAGCATGTCACAAACCCTGAACCAGGAAACTGAGGTTGGTGTTTCTGGGATCTCAGGGTGTTTGCATTGTCGAGTTGCTGCGGAACGGAAGGAAAATTCCTCCAGGTGGATTAACGGAGCAACGTGTGCTGCGACCAGGGAGAGGTGGAGGAGACAGCAGAAAGGATGAGCAGGGCCACCAGCCTGCTAGGAATGGAACCAGCACCCAGAGGACAGAGGGACAGCAGACTGGGAAAAAATAGCTGTTGACTTTTTGGGGGTGTCCTGCATCTCATTGGATGATTTAGACATGAAAGCAGTTGGAGTTTTATTTTGCATCAGCGAGAGTGTCTCCTGTTAGAAGAACGTGCCAGAATATATCAGCTTCAGAGCTCCTCCTGGGTTCTTTGTACTAGCAGTAACAGTGCCTGCTTGGACGTGGAATATTTTTTTTATTCCAGACATTTTGCAGTTTTCAACTAGAGTTGTGTCTGTGGTGACAGGTTAAATCTGTTAGTCAGTTTCGGAAATGTGTTTTGATACAGCTGCCTGAGGCTTTGCCTGCATCTTGCCTAGTTGTACGGGAAGCTTATAAGGTTTAGTGTCTGCGCCGTTTCTGAAAGAAAAAACAATGTTTACAATAACACAGTACGCCGGGGGCATGCTGTTCCTGACAGTATTGCGGAGGGGACAGTGTAAGATGCATTTTGTGCAATACAGACATTTCTAGGAAAGCAGCCAAGGTTAACATTTTTGGTAAACTATCAAAACATTTCACGATTTAAAATACGAGGTTTAAATGTGCCGTGGCCTGATTTTTCTCTAAAAATAGCAGAAAGGTTATAAAGTCATACTTGCTTTGCGAGGTTGTTGGGACAGATGCGTGTGGCGCATGCCATGTGCAGGGAGACCGAGCTCTCACCTGGAAACAGAGGCGCACGGGGACGGGAGGTAGCGTTTGGCGTAATGCCACATCGTGATCCAGCTGGACACTGTCCCTCTGCGTGTCTGCAGTGCAGGGTGGCTCTGATTGCTGCCCAAATATCTGCAACCCTACCGTTTGACTGCCGCATGAACATTAAGATGCATTTATTGTGGGGGAAGCTGGTCACCCTGTAGATTAACATTGGCTGCTGCATGAGAATGGCGGCTTGTTTTGGCTTTTTAGATAGGTTTGAATAATATTACCCACTTGCACTGTCAAATATTGCAGAAATTACTAATCAAATAGTATTAATAATTGTTGATTGTATTTTCCCGCACATTTAATATGCTACCAACACACCATGAGAATGTTATACAGTTTACTACATGGAACCTGACTGTTAATCCTCACAGTTTCCACATAGGTAGTAGAATTGTGATTATTATTGTTGGCAATGGTGTTGTATTTTTTTCTTTGGTGATACTTTACATTTTTGTAACAGCAATAGAACAAACCTGTACGCACAGAAAATAATGCATGCCGTTTGTTCAGTCTTTTATCGTTAAATGGCGATGGCAAAACTGTTTCAAAACCACAGTGCATTCATCAGGTTAATCTGAAACTATTTATATCCATATAACCAGTCTTACTGATACTGCAACGATGTAGCACCGAGTGCCTGTGCATGTCTTAATTGACCGTTTTCATTTAAAAAAAAAAAAACTTATGGAAAGTTGGCTGTTTTTTCATCCACAAACGAAAACAGTGGGCGAATTTCAAGGTGTGCTGATAATAAACGGTCATTATATAAAAAGAGCAGCGTGGAGTTACTTCCGCTGGTATGTTAAATGCTGAGGCAACTGCACCGCCGCCTTTCTGCTCGCTTGCATTTGCTCCCCACGTTGTATTTGTGCCGGGGGGGATTTCCGTCGCCAGGGAAACCGTCGGCGAGATAGAAGGATAAAAAGACCGCTGACTTTTCATTATGCCTCTATATATAAAGAAAGATGTGAGATGGAAAGTGCGGGGATAGTGAAATATGTGGAAGCTGCTGCTTTGGATAAAAAGATTATTTTGTCATTAAAACAGTCTGAGCGCCGCAAAGAACTGTCTGATCCAATCTGGCCGAGTTATTTAAATAAGTAATAAAAACGTAGGTGGTAGGAGAGAGGGGGGAAATACTGGCTGTCATAATGCAGTGCAGAGTGGAGATGGAGGGCGGGGTGCGGAGACACCAGGTGCAGACCGGAAGAAACAAATGTAACAGATCAGCACCTTTATTTGGCTGAGTCCGCGCATCGCGGGGGATTGTGATTTCACCATTTGGAGAAAGTCACATTAAAATAATCGCGTTTATCATTGACTAGGCTAAAACACGGCGGGTCAGTAATCGTCACGATATAACTCTTACAGATCGGGATTACGGCAGTGCAGGTGTGGATGTTACCTTGAATTTAACCTCAGTGATAGCATCGTTTTTATACATTACCTGTCGATTACGTAGTTTAATCTTCTTGCTGAAGTCAGTGTAAAGTAATCAATACTGGCTATTTAATATGATTACAATCATTCACCATTGTACTCTTTGTTGTCATCTTTGAAATTCCAAATCCTACAATGTCACAAAGCGAAAAATACCGACTTTATATAAAAACGGATAACATCACGCACAAAAACTCTGTGTCAAGCCCACAAAACCGGAGGGTATATATCCATACTTATGGCTGGCTTTTTGGAAGCAATGTGATCCAAACCACGATCAAGTCTGTACCCCAGCATGACACAGAAGTTTGCAACTGAGGGAGGGGAAACCCACTGGGCCAGTAGGCATGCTGCCTAATGTGTGTGTGACTGGATTAAAGTGGATCAGACGGGAGAAACAGGAGTGAATGCACACAGCTGATTGACTACGTTAACTCACAGTTGGCCGGATCTGCACAGCAGTGGCAGTTAGGAATTTGAGGAGTGTCAGAGTGATGCAAAACATGGCTTTTGACTAATGACAGGAAAGTGAATGCCATTCCTATCCTCACTATAGGAGGTCATTCACAAATACTCACCACCCCAATGTGAATCTGCATATTCACACAAAAAAGTCACTTTACACGTGTAGATATAATTGATTACCAGTGAATCGACAAAGAATAGCAGCCATATTGTTGCATTATGTATGTGTTGAGAGTCTTAATGGCTGTAAGTTTTCTGACACTCAACTGGCTGACAAAAAAATGACAAAATAATGCATGTCTGTATACTATTAGGGGGAATTGTATACAACTGATACATTATATCTTCTTATATAGCTGATTCAAGCAGGATAATGCTTGATTTGCAGAGTTTCTTCTGATTTTTATGCCACTTAATTTTAATACGTGTCCAAGACTGTTTATTTAGGATCAGCCCTGGGAATTTCAGTATCAGGGAGATTACCTTGCACATTCAAATTATTGCCAGTCATTGCATGCATATTTTGGTAATTCAAATAGGCACAAAGTTGCTTTAGTTTAGCAGGGTTGATGTAATAAACTCAAATTTAGTCGGAACACCACTAGTTGTTCACTAGTCTAAGTGCATAAACCACAACCTGTGACCAGATTCAAAGAATAAATTATTTCATTAAGCATTCAAAAATCCGACCATAGGCTACTGCACACACTCAATATTGGATAGTTACAACACTGAGCAGAATGCATGTTACGTCCTGTGGCCTGTACTACGAAGCGGGGTTACTTATTGGGGTAACTTTGCAGGTAACTTGATGACATGTGGTGTATCTTCGCAATTAACCCATACTACGAAAGGTGAGTACGTTTCACTCGAGGCATGCTGTCATGGCAGTTTATTAAGTCTCAAACCTGCTCCGAGCAGTTTATAATTCTTTGTCACGTTGAGGTTTCTGCGTAAGCCAGCCCTATATGAGCACCGCCCATCCAGCCACAATTTCTCGTAGACAATGCTGGTGTTCTGTAGAGTAGAGCTACTTTGTTAAGTTAGGCTACTGAAGTACTAATCGATACCCCTAACCATAACCCCCCAAAAGAAAACCTAAAACCCCTTCCCTGACCCTAACCCCTAAAACCTAACCCTAACCCCAAAATGGTGGAACTGCACATGCACAAACAAAATACAAGAGTTTTTGCATTTTAGTTTTTTTGACTACAGTCATGGATTTTTGGGAAAAAAAATGAGTTTTCCTTTAAGGAGGGCAGGAAACTAGTCCCCATAAGGTCAAAAACCTGGATATTCAACACACTGTGAGGATATTTGGTCCCCACAAGTCCCCACTAGATTGCACTGCCTCTGCTAGACAAGACCCCCCTTCCTACGGAGTTCTGAGATATCCTCCTGAGACCCAAGGAGAAAAGTGTCCTTCAATGTTAGGTTATTTGTCTTTGAAAGAAATAAGACATCTTACAATTTAGTTTTTTTTTTTATTTCATAGCATGTCCTCTTTAATGTAGAACAGGAATAAATATGTTTCCTTACATCAGTCAAAAGATAGATGCAAAAACATCATGTCCACTACAATGGACATAAATGAATGGGTGGGGTCTCAGGAGGATATTCCAGCCAGGTAAGACATCATAGTGCAGCATACCAACCCAAAGGTCCCTGCATTCGAGGTGAGTGTTTACACTTAAAAAGATCCAGTCCTATGCCACAACCTTTCACAAGCTCCCCTAACTAAATTACTCTCTTACCCCTGAGAGACTGTCAAGCTGTACCTCAAGGAGTCACCACCACAATCCTTATTTTCCCAATCCTCCATCTTAAGTTTAAAAATCTCCTCTCCAAACTCCTATAGCTGAAAACGATCATGCGCAAACAATCAATCACTTTCAACGCGTAACAGAAAACTATATAGCAATTAATGAGTTCCTCCCAGGTCCATCACATTTTCAAACTTACTAAATTATTTAAAATATATATATATATATTTTCATACGCCAGTGTGAAATCATATTTGTTGTATAGGTTTCACATATAGGCAAGGAATGAAACATACATTACATTTAGTCAGCTGTGATTACTATGAAAAATGCAAAACGCAAAACTCGCTATAAAAACACCTGCCCGGATTGACCTCGCCAACGGAAGGCGTCACCAGTCGCGATGCGATCACACCGGAAGCGGCTTTGTGCGTCATTTAATACACCGGAAGTGCTTCAGTTTGGTGTGTTTCATTGTTGCCTTATGTTAGCTTTTATTTAGGACGATAAAAATGACTAAATTGCAGCTCTTAAGACAATACTTAACGGAGCGTCTGATGGAGGCCGTACGGGAAATCCTCGAAGTGGTTGGAGACACGGTGTCAGAGTACCAGGAGGAAACGGCCAGGGCGCAGCGGGAGAACGAGAGCCTTAGGCGGAGACTCAGGGAGGTGGTGCTGGTGGCCGAAGCGCCCTGGGCGGGTGAGAGCCTCCTTCCCTCCTGCGCCCCTGCGCCTCATTCCCTGCCATGGCTTTTTTATTTGACAAGCGGCCAGCAGTCGTTAGCAGCGGATCTAGCTGTCGTCTATTTTGCGAGCGATCTTTGAGACCGATAAAACGGGCTGTTAGTTTTCAATTTACCACCTCCGCTGCCAGCTCCTTGAATGATCAAAATATAATTCCCCATAACTGCTCGAATGTTTGAAGGGCATTTGTCTTATTAGCGTTAAAATAGCACGGCGTAGCAGTATTTAAAATGACAATTACTGAAAACAAAAGTCGTGAATTATGATGGAATTAATCGCATGACCAATAATAATGAAACATCTCCCCTTCCCTGAGTATAAATATACAGTTTCTGAATGTCTGCCTTTAGTGAGTTTCATATGACAGTGACAGTAAAATATAGTTTTTTTTTTTTTTCTTTTTTGTAGTAATTAAAAGTTGTGTGTGTTTGTGTCTCCCCTCTCTCTCAGGAGATGTGCAGTCTGTTGCTGTTCCCATTTCTGGGGGGAGGTCCCCGGCAGATCAGGAGCTGGGCGGGCAAGAATGGAGCCCGCATCTCGGACAGGACGTAGAGACTGCTCCCACTGAAGATCGCTGCAGATCTGAGAAGATGGGGGAGGAGCTTGGGGGGTCGCAGCCGGCCTGTGTGGAGGAGACGGACCCTGAGGGTTCAACACAAGGACTGAAAAAGCTGGCCCTAGAGATTGCCCTGTCAGTGGTCTCGCCTCTGGACACCTGTGCTGAGCCAAATGCCACACAGACAGTAAAGAATACGGTCACTGAGGCACTGACTGTTGGGCCCACAGAGCAGGAAACACCCAGCTTGCGACCCGATCAAGTCAAAACTGAGCCTGGTGAAGTGGACCTTAAGTCTGAGCAGCCTGCAGATCTAGGTCACAGTCCAAAAGTGCAAGATACCCTGGGTGAAGCAAGCACAGGGGTCCTTTCAGATGTCCCAGTTACTGGGGATGTAGACGAGTGTAATTCCCAAGAAGCCGAATGCAGGTCAAACGAGCCCCTGAATGAAAATTATTTTGTTAGTTATGTGGGGGAAAAACAGCACTGCTGTTTCTACTGTGGAAAGTTCTTTAGTCAGATCTGCAATCTAAAAACACATCTGCAGATACACAGTGGCGAAAGGCCCTACAGTTGCAACTGGTGTGGTAAGTCATTTACTCAGTCTGCAGATCTACGGAGGCACCAGCGAATCCACACGGGGGAGAAACCGCATCGATGCACGTGGTGTGAGAAAAGTTTCACTCAAATAGGAAACCTCAAAAGGCACTTGCGCATTCACACCGGTGAGAGACCTTACCGCTGCACCTTGTGTGGGAAGACTTTCAATGATGGAGATACGCTGAAGAAACACAAACGAATCCACACCGGGGAGAGACCTTTCTACTGCACGCATTGCTCGAAGACATTCACAGTAGCAAGCAGCCTTCACAATCATTTCAAAAACCACTTGATGGAAAATAACCAGCACATGTAAGAACAATGTAATAGTGTGTGGCCAGTCAAATGTTTACATGCATTTGAGGATTATGATTGTTAATAATCGCAATCATTGTTCTCTAGGTCCATGAACACAAGTGATATCACCTTGGTACAGCACATAAAGGTACATTTCAAACTATCTGCTTTACTGTTTAAGATGAGACGTTCACAAAGTCCTTTTATTTAAGCATAACATATTTTATAATTCATAAAAACATTATTAAACTACCATATTTTATCATTTAACATGTTTGTTGGTCAGAAATAAATCACACATAAAGCTCATGCCCTTTTTTCCCCCTCTTCTAAGCCTACTTCAGCCCAACACACTTTGGCCACATCCAGCCCTACATAACCAAGTGAGTCATCAAGGGTGTGGCTTGGACAGCACATGTGTCCCTTAGGTAAGTGAGGGAGGAGGCCGGTCAGCTAGAGCCCCAGCAAAAGCATGGTCAGGCTACCTGAAGTGTCTGTGTCTCTCTCCCTCGCTCCTGCAGCTTAGGGGAGATTGACTGAGAAGCTGGAGACCAGCAACAGTTGGCCACATGTCACGGAGTCCGTAGTGACCAGTGTCAGAAGTTTTGGGGAGGCAGCATGCGCCCAGACGGACTGGATTCTTGTCGCAGAGTCATTAAGAGTTGTGGGTCCTGACTCCATCCAGCCAATACAACATTTGCTCCCTCATGAGATGTTTAACCATCTTTTGTAAATTACAGGAACTGCTGAACTTGTGTTCTCTCTGTCTTGTGAATTGTTTTGATCTCATTCTGAATTGGCGGGTGTCACCCTTTAATTGGAATAACAATATATGTTTGCTGGTGTAACATTCACAGACTTGGAAATATGTTAGATCAGAGTGGATTGCGCCGAGTAGTTGTAATGAATGTGGTTTGGGTTTTTTCCCCCTGATCACAGCACAGTGAGGCTTCGTTAGGCTATTAGGCATCTGTGTGGGTGATCCTTCGTAATACGTTTTTTTCCCCAGTTTTTTTTTCTGAAAAGCTGCAGTCACTTCTCTGAAATAAATGCTCTTTATCTCAGTGGCAATTTTACAGTAACAACTGCATGATTAGCCTCTATCTGTTTATGCAGCAATAAAGACTAAAAGTGGACGAGTGCTTCTTGTCCAGAGCCTCTTTCTCATTGGATGGTTCCATCTCCTCTCCCTCAGCACAGCACAGGAGGCCACTTTTAATGTGAGTTCTAGCAGTCGTATTTAACTTCCAGACTCGGGCAGCGTGCCTAAGCAGATTGCTGCATGTGTTCGCATGTCCTCATGCATGGTGATGATTGCGGATTGCTTCTTGTGGCTACACGGTCCACGTCTTTCAGGGCTGGCCCTGGCTCCATTAGGCTCTGCAGGTGTCCCAGCCCTATTTTAAACAGTTCGCTGTACTGTATAAGAAGGGTGAAGGGCAATAAGTAGTGCAGCCAAGCGTGTAAGTACTTAAGTGGTCACCTGAGGACACTGCTGCCCCTAAGAACCTAATTTATATCCAGACTGGGAACAAACATTGAATGGGGAAGTGAGTAGAAGATCAGGTGCTCAGGATTTTATTCAGCTTTTCATTACAGGTTATTTTAACAGGTACACGGTTCTTCTTTAAAAATGAATATAAACCAAATGCAGTTTCACCTCACCACAGCATGAGTGGAACGTAATGCATTCATATCGTGGTACAACAGCCGTATAGGGGAACTAACCACAAACAGATTTTCACGTATCCTAATAAAAATTTAGAAAGCGGCAGCACTGAAGTCTTTTCTTAACTGAATGTGCGGTAGGTATAGTGTTGGAGACGTAAGGTAACAAGTCTAACATGTATTACGGTAACGAGAAGTTGAGTCCCGCCTTCACCACGTCACGTGACCAGGAAGCGGGACACAAAAAACTTGTCTGCTGCTCGACTTCTGGGGGTTTTTAAAGCTAGAGAAGCGTCATGACTAAGCTGCAGCTTTTGAATGATTATTTGACCGAGCGCCTAATGGCTGCCGTACGGGAGATACTGGAGGTGGTTGGGAGCACGGTGCTGGAGTATGAGGAGGAAGGCGCCCGGGCGCAGCGAGAAATCGAGCTGTTGCGGCGGCGGCTGCGGGACGCCGGAGCGGAAGCACCAGTTTGGCCCGGTGGGTGAAGTTAACCGCTCTTTAACCTGTACTTTACG
The DNA here is from genome assembly GCA_019775915.2 of Cyphomyrus plagiostoma. Lineage (NCBI taxonomy): Eukaryota > Metazoa > Chordata > Actinopteri > Osteoglossiformes > Mormyridae > Cyphomyrus > Cyphomyrus plagiostoma. The sequence goes on from JABFEA020000048.1 coordinate 4,336,090, forward strand.
GCTGTGTGTCGTGGGTAAATTACTTTAATAGTAATTTCCAGCCCGGTCGTGCAAAGCTAGCGATGCATCCGTCTAATTACCACCTTGTCCGTGTACTCCGGTCATTCTGTTTTGAGGATTTCATGCGTATATTTTCTTCTTTCTACTTCTTGCCTTCTTTCGGCGCTGTAGGGAACGGTAGGAAGCCTGTTTTTTAAACCGCGTTTTAAAAATTAAGCAAGTTATCTTTAATACACGGTTTAGTGTGCAACAGGGGCGGATCTCAGCTGTTACCGTAGCAACCCCTGTTGCCACCCAACACCAAAATATTAAAAAGGAAATATGCATCATTTTATTGTCTCAGCGGAACCACAGAACAGATAGGGTGCAGTGCGGTCACCAAACGTGTATCTGGTCCCTCGTGGCCACCACAACCAATATTTTCTGCAGAAGCCACCAATGTGCAATTTCCTACTCAACGTGCTACCCAGACTTATCAAATAAGCGGCATTATTTCTAAGTCGAGCTATGAGCACAGTGCTTTTCAAATGAAAAAAATGTCCACCTTTTCTCACACATCGCAGTACGTATCAGAAATCTTTGTGATGCCACCTCTTGGCATGTAACTCAGGCTTGCGTCTGATTAATTAAGCTGGACCGCAGGTCTTGATATTAGGGGGAAACACACAAAAGTATTGGAAGAACCAATGTTGTAGTAGAGATTTCGGTTTGTTGGGGGGCATAATTAAATCATATAAATGCAAAGGTCTATTTGGATGATGAATGAAGCCAAATTAAATGTACGGGGGGGGGGGGGGGGGGGGGGGGGGGGGGGGGGGGGGGGGGGGGGGGGGGGGGGGGGGGGGGGGGGGGGG
>JABFEA020000048.1:4337043-4350266 GCA_019775915.2 Cyphomyrus plagiostoma
TAATTAAGCCAAATTAAATGTCCCCCCCCCCCCCCCCCCCCCCCCCATAACTCCTCACAATCCCCTTGGTTCTTACATCTCTATGAAGAACATGCAGTTTCCTCACAATGATTGGGACTTTGGACTAGCTACTCTGGTGGAATAAAGCTGAAATGCTGCCTGTTGAGCCACCATACTGATGTGGATATGCTTAAAAAATAAATGAACGTGTGTGTGTGAGTGCACCCTGCGATGGTTTGGCGCCCCATGGTTTGGCCCCACGCCGTAGCCTTCTGGACTGGCTGCGGACCCCCCGAACCTGAATTGGACAAGTGGTTTTAGAAAATGAATGGATGGAAGATGAGTGTTTTTTCATTTAAGTTGCCAAGTTGATTTAAATTCAATTGAACTCTATTGGAATATACCGCCTTTCACAACAAATTTGGCCCAGGGTGCAGTCCTGCATCATTTATGTGGGATAATTCAAAAGCAGAGAATAGGGAAGATAACAAACTGAAAGAGAGAATGCCAGATGACAGCAGAGGAGAGGAACCAAAAGCTCCCAAGAAGGGAGAAAAAAAAGCCTCTGGGGGTCCAAGGTCAACTGGGTGCCCAACCCCCTCCCCCCAAGGTATGCTGACATTATAGAAAAAGAAAGAGTGGGCTTGCATTTTTACATTGTGCATATGCTGCTGTTCTTTCTTTCTAGATGCTCCACAACCAATAGAGAACCTTGAGCCTGAAGTAGTGTCCCCCACTGAGCCAGAGCTGGATGGGCAGGACTGGAACCTCCAGAGGGAGATTTCTCCCAGTGAGGAGAAGCTCTGCGTCGGGCAGAGGCAGCAGGAGGCCAGCATGCAGTGTCTGCCATTTACGCCACCTGGCCTGAAGAGTGACCACGACCAGGACTCGGAATTGCCCGAACTTTTCAAAGTACAGATCGAGAGTCCCACAGCAGAGCCACACGTGGCAGATATGGAGCCTGACTTTGTTAAAAAGGAAGCCGACGGGCCCAGCTACGGTGAGTCACAGCAGCGAGCTGACTCTGTGTGGGCCAGTGACTCGCGGGAGCCGCCGTCGGTGAACTTGAGGCAGCTCCCAGGGAAGCGGACTCATTCCTGTCCACAGTGTGGGAAGACGTTCTGCCACATGTCCCGGCTGAAAATACATCTGCGGATTCACACGGGTGAGAAACCATACAGCTGTGCGCTGTGCGGCAAGCGCTTCAATAACGACGGAACACTCAAGAACCACCAGAGGGTCCACACGCAAGTGCGGCTCTACAGCTGCACGCAGTGTGGCATGAGGTTTAAGGATGCTTACACCTGCAAGAAGCACCAGAAGGTCCACACAGGACTGCAGTCGTACTGCTGCCCCCTCTGTGGGCTGCAGCTTAATGACGCAGCCAGTCTGCAAAATCATCAAAGAATCCACATGGAAGAGAGGCCATACCGCTGCACCTTCTGTGGGAAGCAGTTCATGGCTTTAGGCAAACTGAATAAGCACCTGAAAAGTCACGGCAGAGACACGACATACAGCTGAACCCTCCGTATTCACTTATGGTGGCTGGCAAAGCTTTTCTTTTTGTCTTCAAATTACGACGTAATAACTTATGCTGCACAGAAGTATGGCACCTTTCCGGCAGTCTGCCTTCCTAACATGGGAAATGGGTGTGCATATATTAGTTTTTACGGTGGTACTGGAAGTACGGAGCTCCCAGAACACAGTGGCGAGTCTTGCTTTTTGCAAAAGTGATGGGAGGTGCACTGGTTCTCGGGTGTCTTGTCTTTGCAAGCAGCCCTGCTGCCTTAGGAGATCCTCAACCTTTGCTGTTTTCTGGGGCTTTAACTTTGTTGCTTATTGAGCATAATTACATGTTACGTTGTCAGGATTTGTCCTTCTCTGAGTGGGGCCACTGGCAGATCCGTCCCTCCACCCTGACTGGACAGGTACCGCTAAGTAAAGCTTAAGTGATGTGTAGCATCTGTCGGTGGGGCGCATTGCGATGGCCAGTGCCAAGTTCTCCTAATCTGACTAAAGGCAGTTTCAAAGGATAGTGATTCGGTTGCCTGTATCACAAAGCAGGATTTCTTGCTTAGCCGGATAACATGTTGCATTTAAGGTATCCCCATTTAAATAGACTTTATCTTTGTTCACTTACATTTAGCCCGGACTACCTTAAATATAACGGGGTATGAGGCTTAACAAGGAATCCTGCTCTGTGATACAGGCCCCAGGATACTCCATCGCATGCTGACTGACTTTACAAATGTAACGTATCCCTGAATGCCAGAGAATCTTTTTTTTTCCCCCCCTCAAATGACTCATTTCAGAGGAGCTGCAGGAAGAGAGACAGAAGCTGAACTGAAATCCTGGGCATCAGTGTTTCATCATAAACAATAACTTACTTTGGTAGCACAGCAGTTCAGCACACAGGAAACCCACAAAGACAGCAGTTTTTACTTCTGGTGAATCCGCCAGTGAACTGCCGTGGAACAGCAGATGCTGTGGTTACTCACCTCTGCAACACGAGTCCCATTCACCTTCATGTTGTAGGCGAATGATCTGTCTGCTGAACTGGGTAACTGTGATTAAAAAGTATGACTTAATTACAATGAAGAAATCAGTATTCAAGAAACAAGAATCCCCTTCAGGGAGAACCCCAGCCTCGTACCCTGTGTTGCCAGGGAGGGGCTCCAGGCCCTTCTGCAACGCTGACCAGCCGTGAGATGGATGGATGGATGAATGAAGGAAGGAAGGAAGTCTTTACCATTATGATTTTCTATATTGATTCATCTGTAATTTTTAAACATGCAAATTAATAAGAACACAAGGTGTGTTTTCTAACCCTAAACCCACAGGTCTTTCACATAATTTATATGTGTTTTTCTTCAGCTAGAAAGACTTTTTTTTCTGAAATTGATCCACGTAAATTAAAGCACATTGAATCTGCAGGGGGATGATTCGCTGTTCTGGATTCCAGGCATGTTCTTGTCTCCTGCCTTAAGCTGTCTGCTTTTCATGGTTAGCAGGGGAAAAACGTGTGACTGCATCAGCATCTCTGTGATGCTATAGTGAGTGGAGGACCTTTAATCTGCAGGATGTGTGAATGTATTAATGTGTCCACATTAAACATGTATGTATAAACGAAGACCGTTTCTGTTTGGCTTTTTCAGTTACTGATCAGAGACAAAATAAAGAACTTCGTGCCGTTGGCCAAATCAATCACCAAAGCCGCAGCAATATTGTGTGACTTAGACCATTTAAATTCATTATAATTCCCGCACCCTTTGTAATCTCCCAAAGGCACATTACACATGTAACATACACATTGGACCACACGATGGCAGCAGAGTGGCGAATTTAATAGGGCTTTAAAAACGACCTGTGCTGTTGGATGGTTGATGTTCCTTGAAAGATATTTTAATTACAGTCAGACGACGAACTTTTACCAGGTGGATATTTTAATGAATTTGAGCGATCTCTAAAAATGGTTGCATGAAAAGGGCGCGAATGGTTTCGGCTTGATTTAAATATATTCTTTTTAATAACATTTAACAGTTGTTCTTGGCTACTTATTGTCGTTTGAGCAAGCACGATGCACAGACAATAATTCAGAGATACAAAGAAAAGTCTTTACCACAATCCAGTTTTATTTGACATGTTCCATAAATCACTGCATTCCGAACGTGCTTTATATGTAAACAACTGATTGAAATATAAGCTTCACCATCTTGAAAAAAATCGAGAAAGCCAGATGAAAATGAGCATTTCTAAACCAACCACATGGAGTCTGCGCTCCACATTTGTAAACGCGATCTCAACAAGTGTCTGTGACCCGTGCGGGCATTACACTTCTCCTTAATAAATGTTATTTCCGACGTTGGATGACTGCCGTAAGTTTTTAAGAAACCGAAGAGAAGCGTCCCTTCCAATAACCCAATGACATATTGAATGTGAGCACTGCAGTAAAGCGATATTTAATATATGCCTACGGACCAGGATTTAAGACATGCATGCTGATGGCAGACTGACCATCAGGCGAGGAGCATGGGGCACGGCTCTGTCTGTCGTCAAGCAAAGTTAACTTGAATTATCATATACACAAACGTCCACGTCGAAGTGCTGCTTGTTGTGATACGTGGATGATGGATTCTTGACAATATTCAGCGTAATTTTACTGCTTTTATTGCCACCCACGAGCCAAGCGGTCATTGTTTCTCAAGGAACAATGAGATGAAGGTGCGGCCGGTCAGTCAAAGCCGTCAGTCCAGCCAGCAGCGTTAACACCCCCAACTGCGAAAGTTTCACATTTAAAGCCGACATATAGTGAAAAAGACAGTAAATATAATTCATAAAATATGCAACCTTCATTGCTGTGGATAAAAGGATACGTGTTTTTATTGTTTAGCCTGGAGGTTCCAGGAAAGTGTCAGTAATTCCGCTTCCATTTTGTCATTTGTATGCTAGCGAAAGCGGCAGGCATGTAGATAATTGTTAATGATATATATGCAATACCTGGTTTTAGGTACGTCAGAGATTAACTTTAAGTTAATGTTAAACTTTTTTTCCATTTTCATTTGTTAAAGAGAAACTTTTTATTCAGAGTGACTTCAGCCAAACTTAATAGCAAATGGGTAATAACCTAATAATTATTAATCATAATTAATATGTCAGCAACGCAACTGCCTTGTACAAAATCTGACTATTTAATATGCATCGCTACTCATGCTATTTTAGCAATCCATATTTAGTTGCTGAAAATATCACGCGATGTGCTATGATTTGTAAAATATTACCACTTGCAAGCCTGCTCAGATGTAATATAGATTTGTTTTGCATCCACTGGAACTAAAATATAACATTTGTCCATTGTCTATAGACCTAGTGGGCTGGGCCATTCAGTCCTAACAGGTGGATCCCGGGAGATTATTGGTCAGCGTATGCCATCGCTCCACCCTATTGCCTTTGTTTTTCAAGCAGTCCAGCCAATGACGGAGAGGTTCTCCCTGTGACTGACAGCTCAGAGACACTCCACCTAGGGCAAATATCGCTATGAAACATTGTATCAGTGACATTTGAGCAGTTTAATGTATTTATCCTCAAACGGTTAGGACATAATTACCAGTGTAACAAAACAGAAGTTTTATCTTATTTTATCGTGTTTTGTCTTGAGCTTTGAAGTGTCATGAATAATCAGTGAATTCATGAACCTTACCTATGAAGTCATTGGATTTTCCCAGGTCATAATCCCAAACGGTGACTTCCAACGTCTTTCCTGACAGCTCAGAGAGAGAGATCTCATAGAAGAACTCCTGTATGGGGAAGGTGGGGGCAAGGAGAAGGAGGAGGAGGAAGAACAAGTGGAGGTGACTTTAGATGGATGGAGTTAGCAGAAGAAGTTTTAACCAGAGACCTCAAAAGCCTGAGAGGAAAATTACATCTGCTCTCTGGTGAGGGAATGAGACCTTCAGAGCTGGCTGCTGTGAGAAAAGTACGAAACTCACACACCTACACATGGAGGAACATCAGTATTACGGGTCAAATTATGAAAGCAGTTCCTCCAGTTTTTACCAATTCAGAGAAGGAAAATCACAGAAAATTCTGTTAGCCTGAATAAATTATAAACAACCTGAATTTATAGGTAAAGTCTGTTGTGATTGCTTTTTGAAAACAGTAACCAGGAAATAAGTTTGCTTCAATCGCATAGCTCTTGTCCTGATGTTCCTTGGTTTCTTTTCTCAAACTTTTGATTGCATTGAAGTCTGGGGATTATGATGCCTAAGACCATCGACTTTGTCGTTTCTTAAAGGTTTTGTTGCAAAATTTCATGCTGCTATGACTTGCTGTTCTGGTTGAATGTTTGATTCCCTGATTTGGGTCTTGATTCCATTGTTGTTTCAGTTTAAATACAGGCAGGAGAATGAACCTCTCAGTTTGCTCAGTTTGTCCGTGAAGCACAATCTTTCATAGAGTTTGGAGAGAGCAGAGTCCTGTTGCTTGTGGCTTTATCCTGACCATGTGGACCACGTGGAACGGGTGGCTTTTGACAACCTGTATCCAGCTGTGTAGCTCTGGGTGTCTGGTGGCTTCACCGCTTCTTTCACATCACGTCTTCTAACAGGCTTCATGGTATAAGCAGATTGAGCTCTTTGTGAATTTTCACCTGACTATGGTCATCAGTCTGCCATCCTCTGGCCTCATGCATCCTGGATGGATGTTACTGATGTCATGTACCCAATAGGGAATGAAAAACATGTTCGTCATGTCAGCTCATTCTCCTTGCATATGGGCAAGATCATGTTCCATGATCACTGTTTGTCTTTTGAGAAGCCCGTGACTAAATACAGGAGGTACGGATTTCTAATAAGTGAACGACCAATAGAGGGAGGGTTTGAGGGGGGTGCCAGTGGACATGGGGGCTGTGTACCTCATTGAACTCTGGATTGAGGGTCTTCTTCATGATGCCAGTTTTGTGTTTGGATGCCTTGTGGAGGTCAGGTTTTAGATATCTGAACAGAACAAAAGACAACGAGGCTGTTAGCTCGCTTTTCAGGGAGGGTAGGACTCACATGACCCCCACACACACACACGCGAAAAGGCTCATTCCCACCTCTGCTGTGACTCCGCACTGAAACTGTTATTACCAGCTGGAGACGGCACAGGAACACAGAGGCAGTGAGGGGAGGTGTCAATGAGAGTGTGTGGGTTTGCTGGCCGGTTTGTGTTCCTCGTGCTCACCTCCTTCCTCGGCACATATTGTGCAGTATTAAGTTGCTGAATCTATAAAATGGCAAAAATAAATACTATCTCTCATCAGCTCCTGTGCCGCTCTATGAGATCCTAAAATCTACAGTGTTTACTGATTATCTGATTAATGTCCCATTATGCTCACTTCTTACTTCACTTCCTGCATTATTTTGCACCTCACTTCTTGCCTCACTTCTCTCTGCACTTCCTGCATCTTTTTTGTACCTCATCTGCTCCCTCGCTTCTCACTTCACTTCCTGCATCATTTCTTTCCACACTTCCTGCCTCGTTCCTCACTTCACTTCCTGCACCATTTCTTAGCTTGCTTCTTGCCTCACTTCACTTCCTGCATAATTTATTACCTCACTTCCAGCCTCTCTTCCCACCTCACTTGCTGCCTTACATCTCACTTCACCTCCTGCACCATTTATTACCTCACGTCCTGCCTCTCTTTCCGCCTCACTTCTTCTTGCTCTACTTCCCACCTGAGACCCTACCTCACTTCTCTCCTCGCTTCCTGCCTTGCCCAGCACCTCACATCTTCACGTAGGGGTCGGAGAACCCGTTGACATCCATAGCAGCCAAGTGGGCACAGCGCATGATTCCCACACACAGCCCTGAACGCCGTCCCTCCACTGTGACAGAGGGCTCACTGTCGCCCTCTCTAGATGGGGGCAGGAACTGCAGGGAGAGCAGCAAACGGCCCCTTTCTTCCTGGGTCCTCTGCTGATCACTCTCCCACTGTAAGTGAAGGAGATGGGAAGGAAGTAAGCTGAAGTCTGAAAGATTTTACCAATAAAACTGACAATGTGAAGAACTTGTCAACCCGTCACCTCTGGGTCACACATCACCTCCCTGCAGAGTTCACTCTGAATTCGGTTTGCACTGTTTACTGAGGAGGAGTCAGAGACATGAACTGAAAACAGGACGGCAAGACACAGTACAGTCACACACAAATGAGAGCAGGGCCTGACTCCACGGTAGCTTGAGCAAAATTAATTACTGGCTCTAACTAAAACATTTCAGCTTTCAGCATCGACTGTAAATTACTCAACTGAATTAGTCAGCAATGTCATGTTGTGAAAGTTTCAGAGCATCTCTGCGACCCTGGGTGCAGTTCCACACCATATTATGTTTCCCATGATTCTATGGACCCTAAATGTTGGAGGAACAGTCTGAACACACTCGCTGGTAAACATAATGCAGAGAGAAAGTTGGCACTAGGAATTTTAGTCCTTAAAAACTTTAATGTTTCATAGAGGATAAGAACATTCCCCATGTACAGAACAGCTTTTCTTACATGCTTCTGCTAGTCTTTCATCTCCCTCTCTCTTTCTCTCTCTCTCTCTCATTTTTATTCCTGAGAGGTGCTTTATTGTTCTGTACTCAGACAGAAACATAACATAAAACCAACAGAGAATCAATGGTATAATTCCCTGGTATGCTTTCTCTTCACCGCCTGAGGCTCTTGCTCTTTTGTCCTGTGCCCCCCCTCCTTCCTGCACCAAACTCCCACCCTTGTCATGAGCCAAATATCAGGGTCTAATTAGTCCGGATACCCTGCAGATGGCCTGAATGCCAACTCATCCTGCGCCTCTGCATCGTCATGCTGTGTCCAGCGAGATGCATTTAGGGGAAACAATAAACACCCCCCCTGCATCTGGATCGTATGAAAGAACCAGAGTGGGATGAGAGTACACAGAATGTAAAGACACATGCAGAGCAGAGCGCACTGATCGTAAAGACACACACAGAGTGGGGAGCATGGAACGTAAAAACACGTGCAGCCTGAAGAGACGTGCACAGAGTGCAGAGCACAGAATGTAAAGACATGTGCAGCCTGGAGAGCACAGAACCTAAAGACGTGCAGAGTGACGAGCAAACTGGACATAAAGACACGCAGAGTGGATCTACACACATAGCGAATAAAGATCCACATGGTACACTGGAAATAAAGATGTACAGACATGTTGAGGCTAACACCAGGTCCATGCGATGAATCTTTGATTTCCTTTTGAGAAAGAACCTTCTGTTGTGTCTAAAAATTTTTCACTGTATGATGCTCTCTGTACCTGGCTCATGTCATGCCTGCCTCCCGTTGGAATCTGTTTTGAGGCCTGCGCACACGCTGTCCACTCCCTCACGCATGTCACCCGTCTGACATGTGACCACATCTCATTATTTCTCATCCATCACCGTGTCTCACTCCCCTCTGGTATAATTTATTTCTGCCTGTCCCCTCATCGAGGCCAGGCTTCCAGTTCCGCTACATGTCTCCTCCATCAGACAGCGGTATTGTCTTGCTTTTTCACAGCACCCCGGCATCATGCATGTTTGCTGCACCCAGAGCAGAGATGTTACCTCCACATTTAATGGCTGAAACAGCAAGTCGACTGCTTTCTCCTGGGGATAAACGGGGTATTTGATGAGAGATGGGGGGGAGGGGGGTGCAGGTGCGACTGGAAAGGGCTCACCTCTCGGAGGTAGCAGGAGATCCCCCGCAGAGCTGCACTCATGGTGGTGGGAGAAGGGAGCTGGGTGAGTAGAAGAGGAGAGAGAGATTGAGAGTGAGCCTTCCTAGATGGGACACTCTGACACTGATAATGCAGAAATGGATCAGCCCTCAGTGGGACATCAGACTCTGATGATGGTGGACTGGACCATCCCTCAGTGGGACATTCAGACACTGATGATATGGGACTAGACCTGCTCTCAGCGGAACACTCAGACACTGATGTTGAAGAATCGGGTCAGCCTTCAGTGGGACACTCAGAAACTGATAATGTAGAATTGGACCGGGACATTTGGACACAGACTGTAAAGCGAAGAAGACCCACACACATAAATAGGGTTGAGTATCATTTGGATTTTTGCCAATACCAGTGCTAAACCAATACTAAAATGGTACCATGCCTAAATGTTGTCTGCATTGGTACTTAACAAAAAATAAGGCACAAAATGAAGGCCAACAACATTAAAGAACGGCTTTTTATTTATAAAGCAATTAATTTTCAAATTGAAAATATTAACTTGACACCTTAAATATATAAATAAATTTGATGTGTTCCCCCTTTGCACACAATCATTTAAAACAATTTGTTATATGTTCTGGTGTCAGAATCCTTTAGAGTGAAATACAGCCACACATAAGAGTATTTATATTTACACATTTTCACCATGTTTAAGGACATCAGAGCAAGCGTATGTTAACTAGCAATGGCACGTGAGGTTTCGTGATACTTCTTTTGCCTCCAGCACTAGAGGACAAGTATTTCAATCAACAGCTCAGGCATTTAAGTGGCATCAAAGTCAGGCACCAAAATCTGCGTTGCACTATGTTCCAGTACATACTGATCAGAGTGGGTTTTGGTAGCCAACCCTGCACATAACGGATGGAGAGATGGCATATCCTCATGCAGGATGGTGTGTCCATGACCACAATGACCATGACACTGAGTGCTGGGGCCACAGGCCTCCCCAGGACTGTCCTCACAGGAGGGGGGTGTTCCAGGCAGACGCTGTAGCGTTTGAGCTGGTCTGGCTGTACCCGCCGCAGGGCCACTCGCACCTCCCCAATCAGCTCATTAGGAGCCAGTCGGTCCTCATCACACACCGATATCCTGACAAGAGGAGAGAGAGAAATGGGGAGAAGGAGGGAGAAAGTCAGACAGAGAAGAAGGAGAATGCCAATACAGAGACCAAGAGAAAGAGGAAGCAATGAGCCTGTTGTCAGCCACGCTGATACCCTGACAGGAAGAAGAAGGCCACATTTGGGAATGAGCTTCTCTCAGCTTTACTTACCTCTGGCCCTAATGATTCATCTGTGCTCCAAAAACCAGCTTATTCCCTGTGAAGAACTGCTGGCGTTGCTGTCTGTTGGAATGTACCCGAAAACTCTGGTTCCGAGGTGGGCCATCATGACAGAGGAGTCATTTCCAGGTTATGGCAGAGATGTTGTCAGGTTGAGTCTTGGGCTTACAGACTCAGGATATAAATTCTAAATGTACTGACAAATCAGTAATGCTCATGGCAGAAATGACAGACGAGAATGTTGACGGGTTAACTGGCTGAAAACAGTAATTACAAAAACTCTGAATAATACAGAACTGTATGGCTTGGCAGTTTTTGAATATATGTCGAATGTGATTTTTGTTTTGGATTTGAGAAAATATCACGACTTTTATGGGGTTGACATGTTTATGTGTTTCAATGAGCAGTGTGATCTGAAGCTTGAGCTCCTGGTGGGACTAACAGGACTGTGAAAAGGTAGAAGACTAGAGGTGATATCCCTGCTGGTTGGAGATGTTGCTGTTCTCTTAGTTTCATCCAACCTGAATCTGAGGTTGGGTAGCATGCACTGGCACAGCACATTGCTGCACCTGCCACACAACGAAACACCTTAGGATCCCAGTTGACAACCCCCAGGCTGACACACAGTTCAATGAAGATGCTGTGAGCCAGATCATCCTCAGGGAATTGCATCACATGGCCATAGTGCAATAGGAAACTTTCACTCATAATGCAGGTAATATGCCTCATTCAGGACTCCCTAAGAAACCTTACAAAGTCAAACCAGTGGTAACCAAGGATTCTCTGAAGAGAGATAGTACCAAAGGAGTCCAGTCTCAGGTCATGCAATGGAGCATCCATGTCTCGCAGCCAAACAGCAAAACAGGAAGCACCAAGACTCTAAAGACTTGGATCTTCCTCTTACAAAGATACTTGGACTGCCACACACCCTTTCCAGGTACCTCATAACCCCTACGCTCTCCCAGTCCATCTACTGACTTCAAAGGAAGAGTCACCAGAGACATGAAAGTCACTACTGAGGTAAGTGAATCTCTCAACGCGGTCGACGTTCTCTCCACAGACAGACACTGCTGCTAGCTGTGCCCAAGAGGTCATTAATGGCCTGAATCTTGTTTTTTTTTCTTCAGGACACTTGCAAACCCAGACACTCACACTCCTTACTCAGTCTCTCGAGAGTTCTTCTAAGAGACTCTTTCTTCAGATTCCTCACAGCTGCTGGACCCTATGACCCTGCCCAATACCCAGTCCATGCAAGCACTAAACAGAGTAGGAGCAAGAACACACCCCTGATGAACCCCAGCATCTACTGGGAAGAGCAGAGATTCTGGCTCCACTCTGCATTGCATTCACAATATTAGTGTACAAGCTGGCCGTGATGTACAGCAACTTTGGGGGGATCCTGAGAACTCTCAGGATGTCCCATGGGGCAGCTCAATCAACTGAGACTGCAAAGAAACCCTGCAAATATTTGCATTTGTGCTCAATGAGACCACTCAGTGCCAAGATGTGCTCTATGGTAGACTTCTTATGCATAAAACCAGACTGCTCCAGTTGCTGGTAGATCAGCAGCTGGTCAAGGATCCTACTGAAGATGACCCTAGCAAGGACTTTACCCAGCACTGACAGCAGTGTTATCCCCCTGTAGCTGCTACAATCCAGAAAATCCACCCTTCCCTTTCCAAAAAGGGACAACAAGTCCTGACCTTCAGTAAGCTGGAATCATGTTTGTCTCCCAAATGGAAGCAAAGATTGCTTGTAATCTTCACAGCTAATCAGTGGATCAGCCTAAAGAACTGTGGCCCCAGAGATTCCCAATACCCTACCTGGAGAATCAGCTTCAAACAGCTGCTCAAAGTAGCCACCCCAGCGGGACCCAACTGCAGTGTCACTGTGGACAATTCCATCACCTGTCCTGACTGTGACTCTCTGAGGAGCAGATTTGGAAGTGCTTCGATTCTTCTGTAAGCAGGATGTGGGTCACTAGACCATCGACAATGTGTCACTTGCTCACATATCACTCTAACAAATGCCTCTTTATCTTCACAGCTGTCCTACTCAGTTTCTGGTTCAGAATGCCGTTGACATCAAGCTGTACGCTGTGACTCCTGTTGATAATAACCAGGGCGCCCTGCAAGATGAAATACCTCCTTCTGGGAATACTGGCAACACCAACACAACACTCAGTAACCTTCAGGATCTTGTCATAGAATGTCTCCCACATTACATTAGAATTGGCAGTCACACTCAAGTCTGCAAATTCCTCACACAAAACACCATGCAATCTCATTAGAAACAGCCTGAACTTGGAGTCTGGCCAGGTCCAGCATCATTCACTAGTAGGTAGCCTACTGAACCTAAGCTGAATATTCAGAGTGGCAACAACAAGCCTGTGGTCAGAATTTATAAACTGGGCACTTCTATAGACTCTGTAGTTCTGCAGGCGCGTCCAGCGTCTGCCTACGAGGATGCAATCGATCTCCTTCACCGCTCTACCAGGCCATGGCTCTTTTAGTTGAGGGGGAGTATCTTCTCTAAATGAAGGAGTTCACAAATGATGCAGTCGTCAGGTGAAAACTATGGCTGACCATTCTCTCTACTTTTCTATCGTACATTTACATTTACATTTACAGCATTTGGCAGACGCCCTTAGCCAGAGCGACTTACATAAGTGCTTTAAGATACTA
>JABFEA020000048.1:4373674-4390977 GCA_019775915.2 Cyphomyrus plagiostoma
TGACAATGAAAATTGTTTTATAACAGTGTGTATTTTCATGTAACTTTTGTGGTTAAAAAAATGTCAGAAGGAACTAGTGGCCCCCGGACATCTTCACTTTATCAAATTTGGCCCTCCTTGCAAAAAGTTTGGACACCCCTGCTATACAGCGTCATGCAATTATTTTAAATGGTGTCACGTTGCAATAAGTTTAAAAAGTAAAATTGTAACAAAATAAGCGAAAGTGAAAAATCGGATGAATCACTGCCGATTTGTTACTGGAACTTCAATACCCAGCGTACATTATATTCCCGCCGATACATTTTGTAATTAAGGCCGCCTCTTACGTATATTGTCCAATGAAATCAATGATAGGTAATAAGCTTTAATTTTAGCCAATAGAGATCTAAAGCAGACTTAAGCGTTTAAAGAACCTTTCGCTCCTGAACTTGGGGAAAGAAATGAGTATTGTTCTGCGTGGTATCCGAGGGTGATGGCCGAGACCGTAAGTTTGCTTTGGCGCAAAGTGAAAATAAGAATGTGTATTTTTGTGTTTCTTCCTGACCGGCTGTTTTAGCCGGGGTTGGGGCGTGAAAAATCTACCGATGATATATGTTCAGAATGACAGGCTAGCTGGCTAAGCTAGGCGCAGCTAGGGACTGTGTAGGGTAATTGTTTGGGGATAGTTTCGCTTTCCTTTTCACCTTAATCATCCCCTCAGGTTTCTGGCAGTAACAGCGGGGCCGAAGCGAGCGCTACCCCCGAATTCAAACAGCCCGCTAAAAGGCGGCGCATCCTCGACCCGTCGGCCGTGGTGACGGTGCCTATTTACTCCAACAAGGCGAGTCTGACAACCGGATAGCCTTCGTTACCCGAACCTCAGTGCGTTTCGCATTGGATTCGCATGCCCTGGGGTTAATTAACCTAATCCTGCAGTGTTAATTTGTAGAAGTACCTTAACAAGTAAGTGAAATGAATATTGTCATTAATAGATGACGGGTTTGTCATTTACTGGCGTTTCTTTTTCAGGTGAACAGCTGCCTGAAGTTAAACCCATCTATCCCCATTCACACTTCAGGTAAACACACACCCGTGACCTGACAATAGGTCCATGATCTGTGATGGTCTAGACTCTAGAGAATATCTTGGCCAGCCTGCTTTGTTGGATGTAATTATGCTGGAGGTTTGTGTTGGAGTTGCATCACTGCCTCTAAAGTTGAACACACTTGCAGATATGGATCATATGAGACTCTGGGGGTGTGACTGTAATGGCATCACGTGATCCTCTGAGGGTCTCCTCTTCCTTCCAGTCAGTGATGGTGCGGGAGAGCTGAATATCTGGCCTGGGTCACAGTCCCCCCCCAGCAAGAAAGACAAGCCAGTCTGCATCGACCTTTCAGATTCGGAGGAAGAGTCCGAAGCTATTGCACAGCTGTGAGGAACATGACCGTACACAGAGGGCGAGCTGCGGCCCCTCTATCAGCCCAGTGTGTCTGCCATTGCTGATGATTCGCCTAACAAGCTTTGTTTTCTGTTTTTTGTTTTCTTTTATCCAAGTGGACATTTTCAGTCTCCATCTCCACCCTCCCCACCCCAGAGTCCTGTGCTTAAAGCCAGCAACCGAGCGACTTGTAAGATTCGGTGAGCAGATGTTAACTCAGATAGTGATATGAATAATCAAGGGTAAAGGTAATTTTTCAGGCTGTACTGACACGCGAAGCGTCTGCACTCTTTACAAGCAGCCTGGACCCCATCTCTCTGTCTTTCTCCCTGCAGTACGCCATCTTCGTCAGTTTCACCACTCACCTCCTGTCCTTTTCTTCCTCTTTTTCCAGAGAGATCAATAGGAAACTTAATGCTTTGGACTCGCTGTTCTTGCTTGGTGACTCGGGCGAGACGAGCTACGATCGAGGCAAGCTCAGCGACAGTGACGATGATGACATCATTGTGGTGTCTGACCGGCTTTCGGCACCGGCCCAATGTGAGAAACCCAGGGAGATATCGCTCAAGATCCGTTACCGTGCCGATGTGCACAAGGTCCCCATTCGTTCGGTAAGGGGCCAACTCTGTGGGCTACTTGCAGGCTTTATCACATGGTTGTGCAGCACATTCACAGCTGTCCTGTACAGACAGTTAACAGCCAGGGGGATCAATTGCAGACGAGTCCCCTGAGGACAGCAGTGAGCCAGATGTCCATTAAGTTGAGTGTCCCGCCCCAACGTATCCTGCTGCTAAGGAATGACACGGAGCTTCCTGTTGAGAGCACGCCCAGTGTGCTGGGTTTGGGAATTGCTGACATCATTGGTGAGAGCCTCTTTCACACAGCCAGATGGTCTTTTAACTGTCCATTTCTGTCTTTTCTAATGTCATGTTTATCTCAACTGACATTTTAAATATTTTAAAAATGTGGCTCCTCATCTCCAAATTGTATCTCACTGGAGTGCAGCTCCGCCTCCTGCAATGTTAACCTTTGGTCTTAATGTCCCAAAATTTAGCAAATATCTAAATTTAGTAAATATCTAAAGTTAACTTTCAAGTAAAAGACCAGTTTTGTGTTATTTTTTTTGTAATCAGCTTTAATGTTCATTTTTGTTCGTTCCTCTGACGTCTTGAGTGGATTAGATTTTCCTGTATGACACCTTGAAGTCTGTGTTTTTGTATTTTTACTTATTTCACTTAACAATACTGGCGCCAAAACTTCACTTACTAACTAGCATCTGGTAGAGGTAAGACATCTAAGAAGCACTCTGTGAATTATGTGATGATATAATGCATTATTACAAATGAATAAGGAAGAATATTACTTGTAGTGATTAGCCATTTTGTTGCATTTTTATGTTTTGTTTAGATATGTCTCAAAACATTTGAGGGTTTTTGATTAGCCTATTTTATATTGTTTTAAAGTGCCAACACAACATGGCAACAAATGAACATGCTGTATATTTAAGACTGGTCATTAGTTTATAAGTTAATCTTCTGTATTTATGTATAGAGCCGCTTATTCAGGACTTCCTTGTACCTGACAGAGCTCCCCTCGTCTTAGATTCTGATTTCCCCATGGGGATCAATAAAGTATCTATTATTATTATTATTATTATTATTAATTAATGCCTTTTTACGCCAGCTATTGTATAATGTTCTCCATGTCGCACTTAAGGTGATGGAATACTTCAAAAGAAAATCATGTAATTCAACAACCGCGTACAACTTGCTCTTCGTATATGGGTCTGCTGCATCAAAAAACATTCTCTGCCCTCTAGCATTGAGGTGTGACATAGATCAGACAAGGTGGCAGCGTCACTTTAAGTGTGTGACAGATTGTTCTCGCCGATGTGTTCGATATAGCTTTGTCTGGATGACATTTGGAGCAAGCAGCAACCCTTATTTACAACCTCGAAATTCCTGTTTGACTCAGGGGTTTGCGTTTTTATTTCGATGCATTGAAATCAATATGCAGCTGTCAGTCTCCTTGTTTCTCCTGCTTTCAGACTGTGTGGTGCTGCGTGATGAAGCGGACACAGAAAAGAGCAGTGATATCATCACCTTGCGCCTGCAGGGCAAAGATAAGGGCTCCAGCCAAGACTTCTCCATCCATAAGGTATGTCAGTGGGCTGTTGGTCTTGGGGTCAGGATTGTGTCCATCATATGTGTGGTTCTGTAGGCATGATGCGTCTCTTGTTTGCTCCCTTCCCAGGAGGCCCCTCTTGGCTCTATCCTCTCCCAGTACCTTTCACAAATGGCTGCCAGCTCTCAGAGGAAAGTCCACTTCCTGTTTGATGGGTCTAAGGTGATTCCCAGCCAGACACCCGCACAGCTGGACATGGAGGACGGTGATGTCATTGAGGTGTGGGCCTAACCGCAGCAGTCAGATGTGGTGTATCTCAGGGCTATCCCATTATGCTGATATAGAGCCACAATGTTTGTGTGTAAACTACACATCACCAACCTTCTGATAGTAGTGCATTTGTTTGTGTGTATGAATCTCATTAAATTTTAATTTCTTTGTCTATGAGGGGGAGGTATGACATTTGGAATAAAAAAAAAAAAAAAACCTTGGAGTTTAATATCGTCAGTCTGTAGTCATTTAGAGAAAAACACAGATAAAAAGCAACAGGTGTGGATGGGGGTGGCAGTGGACCCCCATCAAATTCTCAATGCTGGGGTGGTGGGGGGGGGGTCCTTCATTAATTCAGCAGCTCAAACACATTAAGCCTTCCCTGGGGGAGTGCATTTCAGATAACATTATTACTGTAGCGCCTAGCAGCAGCCCCTGGGGAGTTTTGTGAAAACGGTGGGCGGAGAAAGGGGGAGGGGCCATTAATGAGTACAACGTCAAGCTGCACTGGCACTCTGCCAAGAGGCTTGTTATACACGAGACATAAATATGACACATCTAATGACTGTTAACAGACAGAGAATAAACAGTGAGTATTACATACTGTGTAGATGCTTTTATCCAAAGTGACATACAAGTGAGGCACTGCATGCACATACTGAGATCCATTGCCTGATTGATGCTACTGCAATGCTAATCAAAGGCACCATTACTGCTCTGCATTACACGTGACCAGGGACAGAACTACATTTACATTCAACGTATTTAACTTTCATCCCTTCCACCTGTCAGGCGGAGTGGTGGTTCTGACGCTATGGATCTGTGCTAGTAATTGGAAGGTTGCCAGCTCCAAATCCTGAGAATGCCAGGAGTGATCCTACTCTGTTGGACCCTTGAACAGTCCCTTCGGGAAGTTGCAAAACAGTTGCAACTATTTTTGTATATTCATTTGTTCTTGAAACGACATTGACAAAGAATAAAGTCTTGAAACATCGCAACATTCACCACAACTTTTCGAAAAAGCTGCGGCAAAATCAACCATTTTAAGACGCAACAATCAAAGACACCGGTGAAATCCTGGAGGGACCGCCTTAACTTGCAACTTCATCTTGGGTGTGACGTTAATCTACATCCAGCTTTATAAGGAGGTCCTCCAACTGGCAGGAAAGCTTGAGGGTTGGTGGCAGGATTGACACCCCAGCCACCAGGAAAAACTCACGTCGGTTCATTCGGACTGCTGTGGTGCTGAGGTATGACCCGCAGCATGGATGCACTCAGGTTCTCATCCCCAAGGTGGTTTGTTGTGCGGCAAGGTGTGGCAATGTGCTGTAATCACATTTCCGCTGCATTTACCACCCCCTTCCAACTGCGACACTGTTTACTGACATGCTGTCACAGCCCACAGGTGACTGAAATAGAACACTGTAGCCTATTCAGGTGGCCGTATATTTCAGGTGAAATATCAGTGGAATCGCCACTTTAGCAATACGCTGTTGTATAATCCGTAACCACTGCAATGATCATTTAAATGCACCAGCTGTGCAAAGTCCTCCAGGCAAACTTTCCATTGTGATCCCACCCACTCTCCACAACTGGCCAAGATAAATGTGACGCCGTGGGGGTAGGTTAGCTGGACTAATTATACAGTTACCAGTATGATTTGCATCACACCACACTTATTTGTAAATTATGCAAATTATCATGCACATTTATGTCAAATTGTAAGAGCAGGTTTGCCGCGCAATGCAAGTGTTTGTTAGTGTGTAAACGTGAGTGTCATTTAAATTGTTGACATCCCTATCTCTGCAACTTCTAGTGTTAAACCAATAGTAGCTGTTGGTTTTTTAGTAGAAGAACTTCCAGCTCCTTTATTAAAATGACTTGTACACTTGCCATAATAGGTTTGTTTGCACTCTGTATGTGGGTCTTCTGCATCCAAAACACTCTGTTCCCTCTAGGGTTGTGGCATAACACTGAATGAACAAAGAGGTGGCATCGTTTTAAGTGTGGGACAGATTGTTCTCGCCGATGTGTTTGATTTTGTTTTAACCCAGACGGCGTTTGAAGTACGTGGCCCCCATTAAGAACAGCCCTCATGCATGCGCGTGACACACACACACACACACACACACACACACACACACACACACACACACACACACACACGGCCGACAGGGGTAATCAGGCACACACGCAAGCACAAACACACACACACACCCTTTTGCCCGATTAGCATCTTTGGCATGGGAATAACACTGGCATGTAAAGAGATCATAAAGGTCAGGGTTCTTTAACACAGGACAAGTGACAGAAATTGTGCAATGATTATGTATATTTCCATAAAACATGAAGGGCACTTTAATTTGACATAAGAAAATGAGACCGCCCCTCCCCTAAAGCCGTATCCTTCAGAAACGTGATTAAAAAAAAAAAAAAAAAATTTTATATATATATATATATAAAATAAAAAAAAGCACACACACTTATTTCCCAACTGAGCAGAGGACGTTGGCCTGTGAAGCAGAAACAGGAGGTTAGACCATTTCAGACAGCTCCCTCTCAAAGCCAACAGCTGCAGCGAAGCTCACCTTTAAGAAGGAGCTGAATCTCTTGGCTGTGATACCTTCAATGCGCTGCAGGTCCTCCACCTGCACAAAGGCGGGCGGGAGGCACATCAGGCATGTCAGAGTGTGACTGCAGGCTCACAGGGGGCCAGGCTGAACAGCAGGAGGCAATACCTGTGCAAAACTGCCATGAATCTCCCTCCAGCCCAGGATGAGCTTAGCCTTCTTGTCGCCGATCAGTTGCAGTTCCTTCAGCTCCCTCAAGGTGCCAGTGTTGAGCACATTGAGGATCTGCTGTCGGGATCGCTCCAGCATTGTGGGGTCCAGCCGTGACGCCCAGTCTCCTCCTGAGCCACATGAGCCTGCTTGTTTATTCTCCTTACCCTCCAAAGCCTGCAGGGGGAGCCAGGGTGTGAATCACCTTCGGGAAACTCACTTGCATATGACGAGACACAGGTATACCGACTGACCTCTGTGACCTGCTGACTGCTCACGCTGGCGCACAGCAGCGGCTTGCAGACTGACGTGGGCGGGACAGGCTGCAACACTGAGGGAGACGGGTCTTCATGACAATGACATACGACACTTTACACATCCCCGAGTGTGCAGCAACGACTTTGTTGAGGCAGGGAGCCCACGGCCGTGGAGAGGGGCATAGACATGGAGCACCAGCGAGGGACAAGTACCATCATAACAGGAACACAAAGATAAGTGTGAGGGTGAAGATCTCCAGCAAGGGGTGCCAACTAACCTTGCAGCGGGGGCACTACGGCCTGCTGCTTCTTGGGCCGGGCTGCGGTGGACTGTTTCCTGTGGAAAGGGGGGGCGCCCTTGTCACTGGTGTAAAGGGCCCGGCTCTCCAACTCCTGCTGCTTCCTCCTCAGCTCCTGTGGGGTGGGGAGGTCAGTGGGCTCCGAGTGTGTGTGTGTGTCTGTGTGTGTGTGCCCTGCTCTCGGCCGCGCCGAGTGGCCTTGCCTGAATCTCCTTTCGGGACTCAGCCACCGTCTTCAGCAGCTTCAGCCTCTCCCGCTCCGGTGAGCCCATCATCAGCTTCTCCAGGGCCAGCAGCCGCTCCAGCACCGACGACACCGGGGGGCTGGGTGGGGTTCAAGGGAGTGGACATGAGCTCAGCTTGGGCGTGCACTTCCTGCCAGCATCTGTCTGCAAATGCTCACCCACACACCTGCAGGGGCGTCCCTGTCCGGGATCCCCATCGTGGTCGTCTCCGGCCCCCTCCTTGGACCTCTTCCTGTGGGGTTCGCTGGCTCCCCTGGGCCCCTGTTCGTCACGGGGCCTCTTTACTGGCACAGTGGGGGCGTAGCTGGGCACGGCCTCTCTGACAAAGGGCCGGTTCACGACGAGCTTGGACTTGGCAGCGAAGTTGAGGGCACTGAAGGTATCGAAGTAGTACTTGTATTCCGGCGCGATGTTAGCGATCATGACGGAGTGGGCAGAGCCCCCCAGCGAGTCTTGCAGCAGGCGTGTAAGCTTGCTGTCGCGGTAGGGCACGCGGCCGGCCCCGCCCGCATTCAGTGCGTCCACCACCTTGCTGAGTGTGAAGAGCGACAGGTTGATGGCGCCGCTCTCCTTCAAACGCAGGCCCTGGTTTCCCGTCCGCCGGTTATCCTCCGAACCTGCCAGGTCCACCAAGTACAATTTTCCCATCTGCTGCCTATAGGGGGGACTCTTCAGACTCCTCAACACCTGCCGGGGGGGAGGATTGTCAGTCAACACATCAACTGGACATCACCCCCTGCAGCCCAAGCGGCACAGCACCTTGATCAGCAGGATGGCGTGGCTGCGACTGGACCTCTGGTTCAGCTTGGTGGAGGCAGTGGTCCGGTTCAGGCTGGCCGGGGCGAACAGGGTATGGAAATGCGAGAAGGAGTCGATAGGCATGTGAGTCAGGCCCTGGACCACGATGTTCCTGTCCTTGTCCTCTCTGATTGGCAGATCTGTGCTGCCTGGTGACAGCAGGTCCAGCACCTGAAGGGCAAGGCGTGAGTAGCAGAGCGGTGATGTCACCTGATGCCAGGCTTCGGTTTGTCTGGAGCAAGCAAAACACTCCACACGGCTTAACTCAACATGCGTCACCTTAATCCACCTAAATCCCCCCGGTACCTTTTCATTGTAGATCTCCAGGTAGGACATCCTAACGCTATATGTCCAATCTGCGGACTCTCGCTCACGCTCTGTCACCAAGCTGAACACCTCCCGCACAGCCCGTGGGATAAGCCCGGGCTCCTCAGGATTGCCCAGCATGGTGTGTGTCTTCCCTGCAGGATGGGGGACAGAGCACAGCATTGTCACTGATGCCCCTGCCTCACACTAGGGCAGGGGTGGGCAATCTTATCCACAAAGGGCCAGTGTGCATGCAGGTTTTTGGGATAACCTGTAGGTCAGCTGTACAAACCCAAGTTGAGTTGCAGCAAAAACCTGCATACACACCGGTCCTTTGCGGATAAGATTGCCCACCCCTGCAATAGGGAGTTTGGAGATTATATTACCCCTGTCGGCCTCCGGAGGGCACCATACCTGCACCCGTGGGACCATAGGCGAAGATGCTGGCGTTCTGGCCGCTCAGTACATGACGGAGGATGGGCTTCACCGAGGACAGGAAGATCTCCTGCTGGCTCGCCTGTTCTCCATGGAAGGCATCGAACCTGGCGGCACAGAGAGACCTTAGGGGACAGCTTCAGTCTGCTGCCATCACCGCACACAAAGGGATCATTATCACTGCAACACGCGGGCCTCAAGTGCCCAACCGTGCCTGGCTGTCCCCTCCCCACATGTCCCGGCCGGCACAAGGGGGAGCCGGCGGGCATTATTAGGGAGACACTTCCTGTCAGCATCCGCTACCAAATCCTCACCTACAAGTCAAGCCAGGACCTGTTAAGATGCTTTCATCAAGACAGAGACAGAAACAAAGACAGAGAGAGGTCACACTGACTGGTACTGTAGGGTCTCTGTGGCATTCCTCCAGTTAACGATCTCCAAGCTTTGTGGCCCCCGGCCCCTGACACATGGCCCCTCGGCTTTCTCGTCCTGCTTCTCCATGTAGGGCCGCAGACGCACTGCCACTCGAACCCGGGACACCCGCTTGGAGGTCGCAGGACCACAGGCTTCGCTCATGGGCACACGCTGGGCCATGTCTAGGAGGGGAATGTGGAGACACAGCTAGGGGTCACACCAAGATTCACAGAGTCACAGGCTGGAATGAGGGGCACAGATGTGTTCACACTTAGTGAGCAGAACCAACCGACAAAGACCTATACACAATCTTCAAAACAGCTGGATTTAATAATGAGAGGCTACTGAAGGGACTGCTTATCTGTAATTTGTGTGTGAAATTAGGGCGGCACCTAAGCCCTGCAGTGGGGTAGATCTCCAGGGGCAGAGTTTTGAGTATCTGTTGTTCCTAAACACTTCCGCTTCGAAATAATTCCGCTTACTGTTGACAGTGGAATACCTAGTGAGGAAGAAATATGGCAAAGGCGATATCTTATGACAGTACCATGCTTGAATTCATGGAGCTCTTCAGGCAAAAGTCTCCCAGCATGGCTAGGTACTTGATTTTATATATCAGTGACAATGGGTCTTAAAAAAAAACAATGATTGAGAGGCGTGTCCCAATACCTTTGTCCATAACGTGTATGTAATAAATGTGTATTAGCTACACACATCGATGAGTCTTTAAAATTTAATTATCTGACAATAGGCCTAGCGACTGTATATTGGGTAGTATCATGTGAACTTGTGAGTAGGGTTGTCGCGATCATGTCACAATGTAATTGCGATTATATAACATGCGCAATCATTACCAGGGTTTAGATGACGGGTGAAACATTTCTTTGGATGCTGGTTTTTCAGTACTATACGACCAAAGAGTAAGTGATCTGTATAAATTCGGCGTATTATAATAAAGATGTTGGACTTTAAACTGCAAAAAGTACCACCACATAACCAACATCTTTTTACCTTTAGTGATTACCGTTAGCGTTCAGCTTGAATGGCGCAAAAAACACATCTAAAATGGGAAAGAGCTGTCGTGCAATTGATTGTACAAATAAATTTAACACGAAATAGGAGCTCTCTTCTTAGAAGCTGCCAAAACCAGTCAGTGTTGTACATGGATCATTCATACCCGATCCGTCAAATACATCTGGATCACCGTGAACTACTACAAAATTTCTAGCAGACAGTGCATAATAACGACTTTCTACTGCTGAAATCACTTCTTGGCTATTCCACAATCAATCCAGCAATATCAAAAGCTCCACCACTCAAATTATCCAATTGCTTACCTGAACTGGCAGGTTTACCCTTTTACGACAGCACAGTCACTTCAGCAACCAAGAGACAGATGGTAAATTCCATAACAAATGAGGTTTACATTGAGCCGGCTCAGCAGGATTGTATCAAATGAATAACTGCAGTGATTTGTGGAAAAGAAATTCAAAGATTTCATCTCGGCAAAGTCCATGACACTGTTTGAAGTGAGGGAGCTTCCGCATGCATTTTGTGTACCCAGACTTGTGGGAGGCACTGGTGTACTAGCAAGACAGTTCATGCCATGAGTGTGTGAATGATGATACTTTATTGTCCATTTGTACCAGAACAGGTACACTGGAATTTCTCTCTTTCGTATCCCATTGTGCCTTCCAGAGTTTGGGGGTTACTGCACAGGGTCAGCCAATGTGGTCCCGGACATGGGGGTAACGGCCTCAATATCATCAATCTGCAGAGCTGCAGAACCGTGATGTCACCACAGATTTAATGCCAACAGTTTTACGACCACAGTTTCAGGATGAAACATGCGCGATGGGGGTTATGGTTATAAAATGTAAAGACAGCAGATGACGCGTAAGCACTTACTATTTACACTGTCGTTTTTTAAATATTTGATCATTTTATTATATGTCTGGCAGTTAATGTTCTTTTCTTTTATTGTCAAGTCAGTGCATTGCAAAACCAAACGTTTATGTGTTTCTACACAGATGCCTTCTGCTTATAAACCCATAGACATGTACAGTGTCTGTAGATATTCTGTTTGACTAGTAACAAAGATCCTTCAGCTCTTAGTTGCTGTGACTGGATAATCTAAACAACAATAAATATTTACTGAGTCATCTCTCATCTTTACATCTTGTCACTCCCCCTGATAATGTAAGTTCTCTCCTGAAACTGTGGGCGTAACCGTTGGCTTGAAATTGTCCTGATGCCATGGTCCTGTGGTACTGCAAATGGATGCACCTCAAAGGCCTTGCTCAAGGGCCCACGGATATGAGACTGTTCTGCTGAGGCTAGGGATTGAACCAATGGTCTTCTGCTCAACACAGAGCCTTAACCCACTGAGCCACTCACCGAATGGTCATGCAGAAGGTGGGGTAGCACTTATTCAATAACTCAGTGACCTTATAACCAAAGACTAGATACAGCTAAGAAAATTTTGGTTTTTTCTGGCTGTTTAAACTCCACCCTATCGCGGATAGCAGAAACCACGGACAATAATTAACGATCTGTGTACCCTATTTATAGGTAGGAATCAACGTATTATCGACGTTTGCCGATTCAATATCTATCGCGATTTTAAAACTGATTTTGCTGAAGAGCATTTCAGGTGTACATGTAAAGTAGAGACAAGGGTTGTGACGGCACACACAGGATAAGAAATACACAGTGGCTTTTTCCGGTGTGCACCACAACTTCTCAAGTCACATACATGCGCATACATTTAAGAGCTAAAAACGTTCTACTATTACTACTGCAAGCAGTTAATACCCTCAAAACATATTATATAGGCACAATATTTGAAGATTTTTTGAATTGTCCTTTTACCAAAGCACATTGTAATTACAGATGTGGAATGATCATTCTTACTACTCAAATTGGAATTGTCCAGAATACAAAATTTACAAAAACGGAGAGATGCGGGAGAAATAATCGAATAGCGAGATCAATTCAAACAAATGTAACGGAGCAAAAAAATACGCTTTTTTCCCTTTTCTACTCGAATAAGAATTCGCTTGGAGAAACATATCGGTAAAATACTTTTCCGCAAAAAGGTACTCAAGTAAGTGTGACGGAGTACGTGTAGCGCGTTACTGCACACCTCTGCCTATACGTACGCGTTTTGTTCCCCAAGGATGCTTTGTTTCCTATGCCATGGTCATGTCAATAAAGCAAGCCTACACTTCTCCTTAATAATACTATTTACTAATACCCGGACATTCGGAGGCCTTTAAATCTCCCATGAAGGACTCGCTCGGTGACCCGAAGCACACTCACCGTCTACTGGTTCTTCACAACTGGGGCCTATATAATACCAATATTTGAAAATCTGGAACGCGATTTTAAAAAAATAATAATTTTGAAAGCGTGAAGACTATGAATATTTACCTAAACCATAATTCCAACAGCCCTACATAATATCCCCGCTGCAGGACCTCTCCAACAATAATTTTCAAATTTTGCGGCGTATATCCGACCAATCACGGAGCAAAACGTCATAATCAAAGCGCCCGTCCAGAACGTCTCTTTGACCAATCACACCTGTCGACGCACAAATCACATGACGGCGTACTGTATTTTTACAATAACAATTCGATTGAAACAGGAGGTCTGCTTATCAAAAACCGAGAAGTATTGGTATTTTTCATTTAATATATAATTTAATTCTTACACGAATTCAAATGTAAAATTTATGGGATATTTAAACCTTTATTTTAAATGGGTTTCAAGTTGTAAACATCAGTGAATACGGAATAATTACATCTATACATGTCATTCATAGCGATCGATCTTGTTTGTGTTCCGATATTGTTTGTTTATTTGTACGTTTAAGTCAAGATGAGCAACGGTAGGTGGACAGGATATGTTGTTTCTATCTTAGTTATTAATCGGCCACAGGTAATGTCGTCTTCGCTTTCGGGGTTTAGACGCATTTTGCAGTCCTTGATTACAGTTTCATGCATCTGTCACCCTCTTCTGCCAGGTGATGCAGTCTGTGGCAGAGGGTCTGGAATCTCTGGGGGTCGGGGACAAAAAGGGGACGGAGTCTGCGAGGGAGGGGAAGGTAGAAGTAGACATAGAACGAGACGAACCGGGGGAAGAGGAGACCGAAACAAATGAGGAGACAGAGAACGATGGAGAAAGAAAAGGTGCACCAGTAATTGTACCTACTAACAAGTCGCTGTGCATTTGAACGTTAATCTAATGCTAATGAAATCCCTTACGTGCCCGCTTTAGGCAGTGACAAGAAAGAAGCAACAGAGGAGGATGGGCATGATCAAGAATTGAAGAAGGATGATGGAAAGCAGGAAGGTGTAAATATAGAACAGGAAGAGGAGGAATGGGAGGTGCCATGCAGTGATGAGGAAATAGAGGATCCCAAGAACTGGACCCCTCCACCTGTAGAAATCAAACGCCTGTACGAGATCCTAGCCAAGGGAGATGGTCTGGAGCTGAACTGGATCCCCCTGCCGCGGCGTCCTCTCACACCACAGTACACGCCCTCACCTGAGAAAGATGCCGGTGACTCTGAGGAGGAGCGAGAGAAGGAGGAGCGCCAGCGCAAGTGAGTGTGAGGAATGAGGGGGGAGAGCTGGAGCATAATGAAAATGCAGGGCAGCACACGGCTTTGCATTGCAGAGGAGCACTTTGCATGGAGGTTTTATGGGGGGTGGCAAGGTAGGCAAATGAGAACCCAGGCTGGGTCTCTGCAGACCAATCACGGCACATGGTGCATAACACTCTCGTCTGTCCTTAGGATCCCCAGTCCCACAGAATTTGACTTTGATGACGAGCCTGCACTCACCACACCCAAGAACACCTACATCAACCGGCGCAGACTGCCAGGTACTCCCGCTGTCATGTAGAGTTGCATGCTAGCGCCAAGGTCCCTGTGACCCACATCCTCCCATGCATGTATTTGGGCCCCGTGGTCTGACCCCATTCTTTTCCAGGCTCCTCAGGCCGTTCCACCGTGCGCCGGGAGGCCCGGCTGGACAAGGTGCTGTCCGACATGAAGAGGCACCGCAAGATGGAGGAGCACATTCTGCGCACAGGCCGGGACCTCTTCAGAAGCGAGAGGGGCCGGCTAGGGGATGCAGGGAGGCCCCTGTCCCCAAACTCACAGAAAGAGCGGGAAAAGGAGAGGGAGCGTGACAGCGACCCCAGTGCCATTTTCTCCCCCAGACAGAGGCGCTACTGAACAGGCAGCTGTTTGGGTCACCGGCCCTTTGTTTGGGAAGCAGGGGGTAGGGCTGTTAACGGACAGACCAGAAGGTGCCGGACAGCAGTCTCCTCCAGTCGGGGGGGGTTCCAACCCAGTCAAACCAGCTTTGGCATTCAAAGCCGCACAACTGATTTTGTAAATAGTACTTTTATACAATGTGTCTCGTCTTTCTAATAAACTTGTTTATAATCTTATAGTGGCATGCGTCTTCATCTCATGACTTTTTTCATATGGGTAATATTTAAAATGATTTTCCTCTTGTAGTTAGATGTGCTCTGTGAGCATGTGCATCATTAACACACAAATCAGATGATCCTCAAGTATTCAGGAGAGTGCAGGGGTTACAGCACAGACAGAGTGACGGCTTCAGTGGAGATTTTATACTTGCTTATATTTGTTTTAAAGGTTACATGTTAAGGCACAATCTGAACAATGAGGATTTTCCCTATAAGCAGCATATCAGTATCAGGGGAGTGTTTTGGAGCACTTCAGGACAGCAGGCATATTCAGCTTTGGTTTCCACACTGGCTGGATGGTTTCTCCCTTCCTGTCGTCTCACTCCACCTTGCCCTGCAGGTTACCCAGCAGGCCGCTCGCAGTACTGAAGAGGTTAATGGGAGCTGACCCATCTGTAATCAGGGTGGATTTAAGACCCAGTGACTGGAGCAGCTTCACCTGAGAGGGCAGAAGAGAGGGAGTCAGAATCCCAAACACACAGGACAGGAAGCAGCAGGATGAAAGGGAGAGCATGTCCCCGTAGGGAGACTCTTCCTGCCAGCATCCACTACCTCAGCCAGGAGCTGCCAAGAGGCCCCCATTAAAAGACCACGGACATGTTTGGAGGAGGCAAGTTGGAGTGCAAATTAAGGGGGGGGGTGCGCTTTGAAAGCTGTTGGGAGTTAGGATCTCAGTGAAACAGGAAAACTGGGCTCAGGAGACTTCATGCTGGGGGGTGGGGTTACCTGTAGCTCAGGTCCTGCCCTGGACATCTCCTTGAGGGTGTCGGCACCCAGGCTCTGCATCATGTCCTTGAAGCGCACCATCTCAATCTGTGCCAGCTTCTCCTGCTTCTGCCACTCCTGCTGGTTCAGCTGCAGCTTGTAGCCCAGTTCCTGTTCGCGTGCCTTGGCCAGACGGGCCAGCTCTGCCTCCTGGTTTGGGGGGGGGGGGGGAAATGGGGACCGAGCCGGCTCTGTCAGCAGCATGACGCTGAATTTGAAGAAAACCACGGTGCTGCTGGACAGGGTGAGCATGACCCGTTACTGGGGACTGAAAGGGGAAGCTGAATGGAGGCTGGAAATATTCATCTAAGTGGTTTCCAAAGATTTAACCCATTAACTGAACGCTTCAAGTACTGAACGTGGGAGCCTCTTCTTGCGAGACCACTGGGGACACGTGGTCGCCCAGTGACTGGAGCAGTGGCAGAAGGGTGTAGACGTGGGTAGAATCCTCACCGCCTCGATCCTGAGGGCTTCCACCTTCAGCTTGGCCTCCTGGACAGCCGCCTCACCCTGGATGCGAGCCGCCTCGGCGCGGGACTGGGCTTCGGCCTTGGCCGCGCCGGTACTCTCCACAGCCGCGCTGGGGGTGGGACACGCACGCAGATACACGTGAGGTGGATGGATTGATGGGAAAGGCATTCTGCCTGAAGGCGGCACTGCAGTTACCTGAGCGCCTCCAGTTCCAGCAGCTCCTTGCGGGCCCGCTCAGCCTCCGCCTGGTCCATGATCTTCTGGCGCTCCAGGCGACCCTTGGCCTCCTGCTCCAGCCGCTCAGCCTCGTGGCTGTGGAGAGGGGAGGGTGTGGGGCTATTGATGTACAGGGCTTATACTTTCCCCAGTAGTGTCCCAAGAAGCTCCAGTGAATTACACAAAAATGATACTGTAGCAAAACTGAGAAGCCTCTGGGTAAGTAGCACAGAGGAAGAGAGCGAGAGCGAGCAAGAGAGAAAGGGAGTGTCACCCCCCCGCACGTCCCGGCCGGCATGGTGGGGGCCAGTGAGCACCTGCAGGGAGACACTTCCTGTTAGCATCCGCTACCAAATCCTCACCTACCAGTGAGGCCAGGACCTGTGAAGATGCTTTCGAGAGAACAAGGGGGACAGGGAATCAGTCAGCCTGTTCAGGGGGTTAATGGGGGGGGGCAAATTAGGGGAGCTTTGGGTATGGAGGGGGGAGTCTTTGAAGGCTGCTGGAAGCCAGGATCTCATGCAAATGGAAATTAGAGCCCAGGATGGAGCGGAGGGGGTGGGGGGTGCACACCGCGCAGTGGCCTCCTGGGAGTTAGTGGTGATCTCGATGGCCAGCTGCACGCTCTTCTGCAGCGCGTCCCGTGTCCGCTGGTCTACCGGTTCCACAGACTGTATGTCCACGCTGCTGATGACCAGGCCGTTCTGGCTGAAACGTAGGTTGGGCCGTACCGCTAGCTTGTCGTCAAAGCCGAAGACAGCTGTGCAGATGATCCGGTTCGAGTTCTGCGAGGGGAGGGGTGGGGGGGTGGGTACAAAAGGGCAGGCAGTGAGCAGCACACATACGACATCATGCAAAGTGCTCCCTCAGACTTATGATCTACCATACTACGAACAGGTGAGGAACCTGCTTGTGGTTCTGTCTCTAGATTATAAACACACACCCACACCTTATCGGCCATATTTTTAAAACAGGCCTTACATCAAAGAAGCTTCCGAAAT
>JABFEA020000048.1:4407480-4431431 GCA_019775915.2 Cyphomyrus plagiostoma
ACCCCCGGGGGGGCCGTGTCCAAACAACCCCGGGGGGGGGTTGGGGGTGTGGGGGGGCTCCCGGGGGGGGGTCTGGGGGGGGGGGGGGGGGGGGGTGGGGGGGTTGGTATACACGGGGTCTGCATGTACGGGGACAGCGGCACCGGGGCATACGCTCCACGGCCCATCGGAACCGGGCACTAGCCAACAGCTTTCGGACTCCTGGCTATACCTAAGGCTAAGTCCACGTGGGCTGCCGTTTTAACTGAAATCGCCGTTACCTTTTGTTTTGGACCGGGAATCCTTAGCTGCTCAGGAAAACGCCAGCCGACGGGAGGTCTGCTTAAAGCGCGTTGCGTCCGGCTGCGGCTCTGTGCGGCCGCTCCGTAGTGCTCTTCGCCAGCTCTTGGTGCTGATTCGGCGCTTAGGCTCCTCTGTCCATGTCCGTCCGGTCCGTCACCACCATTCCGTTATCGATCGGGCTTCTGCATCCGGCAGCTGCACGGCGCGCGCGCTTCGGCCGGCCGCTTTGATGGCACGCGCATATTCCGCGCGCGGCCCCGCGTTGATGTATTTTCGCTGCCTGTTATTTCGGTTCAAATGTTATTTATTCACACGCTCAGGGCCGTGCGGTACCCCTACACACTGCTAAAGCAAGCACCTCCGGGCTGCCCATCCGACTCCGCGGCTCACGGCAGCATGCCCTGCTTTTTCTCTCTCTCCTCTGTCCCCTCCCCTCCGCCGTCGCCGTTTAGCTAACAAATGAGGGGGAGGGGGAGGGGGAGGGGGGTTGAATGCCGAGAGGGGGGGCTTCATCCAATGCCGAGCCGAAGTGACGACGACCGCTCCGCTGTAGAGCCACTTCCCTTTCGCCGAAAAGGGTTCACCGATGTCAACCGATGGACTTAATGGTAACGGGGGCGTCGGTACCTCGCGTCGGGGCACTGCCTGGCTTATCACTCTCACCTGGCTCGCCGCTTTAGAATGAGGGGGAACCAGGAGACCTCAATACAGCCCGGCTGGGGATGACTGTCACTGTAGCGCCTTCTCTCCCAACTAGGTTGAAAGTTAGTGCATTAAAGAGTTAGCGAGCAAGAACAACCGTTGATTATGTGTGCTGGAAATGTTCCTATACTCCGTAAGTAGTACGTACACACACACATATGACTGCAGTCACAGTGGACCATCGCAGGATTCACCGTGTGACCGTGTCCCTTACATCCCCTCCTCTGCACCTTCGGTGTCCAAATTGGATTTATTTTACTTTCAAATATACGCCGCCGCTCCTAGCAACCAACAGCCGATTGGGTTAACAGAATGGCGACAACAGCGCCTCTTTTCCCTTTTTGGTCATCGCATTGACTGACGATTGACCTATCCAATTAAAAGTTAAAATACTAAAATCTGAGATTGGCCTATTGGCGATTGGCTATTCGGTATTTGTGGGCGTAGACACTTTCCTGTACTGGTATGTTCAGAATAAGGAATTACCTCAGCATCGCTTTCCGCGGTCAACGTTTATCTCCGGCCGCAAGCTTATATCGTCACGTATTAATCAACCATTGTATGTTGATAACCCCCTGACAATAATTTACATTATAAACGTGTCCACAGTGAGAGATGCGGCATCGTGAAGGACTGTGTCGCATGTACCGACCGAACACAAACGGGTGAGTAGACCAGGTGAGCGCGGCTAGACGGGGGCGGAGAAACCTGAGGAGGGTTTACCTAGTGCGGTGTCACGGTCGGGTGTTGATTTGGTACCATATATGTGGCAGCATTGGTATGACGCTGCAAAAAAAAAAATATCTACTACTCACCTTGCCACTACAACCATTAGTGAGTCACCCTTACCTCGGCGTCCTTTCGGTGCCAATACCAACGGGAATTCCCCCCTCCCCCTACCACGGTTGAGCAGATTCTTCATTTGCACCACCGGTAATGTCATTGGGGTGTAATGAGTTCACTTATGGAGAAGCTCTATACTAAGGACACGTACGTCGTTTGTGTACTGGGACCACATGTTGATATCTCATTTCCAAAATATTTGCATAGGACTCAGAAGTGGCACTGAATGCTGCAGTAGAGTAAGGAGAAATCCAAATTAAGTACTAGTGTCAGTTAGGCTTTTCCACTAACGTCAAGTTTAACAGTTCATACAGTCTAAACCTGAGACTCCAGCTAATGATCAACAAGATAGAATTCCCCATAAACTACTGGGCATGTTTTTGAATGATTTATTCAAACTAAATCTGTGTGGGCATTGACAACTCCACAGTGGATGTGCTAACACCCCTTTAGGGCATCCCAAATCTTACCAGGACTGGAACTGCTGGACACAAGAATCAAGAAACTCATCTTAAAGTCTTCACCGTCTATTCTTTTATTTACTACTTCACTCTGTAATCCTTTCCTTAAGAAATTCAAGTATTTGTTGATAAACAAGCAAAACAATGTTTACATGGCAAGACAGAAAATATCACAAACATTTAAAAACAGTGTTCATTATCAGAATCATAATCTTAAACACAACTATCAGGTTCTTTAAGGAAACAAAAAGTGTCACATCTAGGGTCATTTCTAAAACTGGAGTCCCTCCTTTATGCCACTTTCCTCCCCCCTACTCACTCACTCACACACCCTCTCTCTCTTCTCTCTCACACACCATTCTCCCATCATCTTCTGAGGTCACCCCCCACCCCACCCACATACAAAATATCAAAGTAGGATAACCAATCAAAATCAAAAAACTGCTCACAAAACTGAAATTACAGATTCACAGACAAACTAAAACTAACAAAAATGTACAAATATCTGAAATAATTAAATCACATCCTATAGAAGGTTCATAGCTAAAACTCCAATTGCACACCTGCCAAATTAAACCGTTAGGAGATCCTTCTGAAGAAGGGTAGTTGTATAAAATGTTTGCGTTCAGTATCAGAACACTTTACCCATAACCCCCTCTGGTGGGGAATAGAGTTCAGTGCTGTTTTCACAGCAGCATGACATGCAAAATTTCCTCGATCCCCCACCAGCTGATGATGGCTGGTAAGGTCCTTCATAAACAGGTTAGCTTGCCCAGGCGCCTATGCGGACAACCATGTGTTCCTGGCCCAAATTCTGCAATGGGGAAGAGGAGCCCTGTAACCCAGGCCACAAACGAACAGTCAGCAGCATTTTCCATCATCTCATCCACCCGTTTCCCCCTCCGAGCTCCCTGTTGTCATCGTGGCTCCTCTAATCTTCAACGCCAGGGAGAGTGAAGCTTTACAGTACAGTGTAGCTCAGCACAGCGTATATTACAGTACAGTACAGAACAAGACCAGTATTGCATATACAAGCCAGTCTCCTTGGAGGTTTTTTGTTTGATCCC
Source organism: Cyphomyrus plagiostoma (assembly GCA_019775915.2). Lineage (NCBI taxonomy): Eukaryota > Metazoa > Chordata > Actinopteri > Osteoglossiformes > Mormyridae > Cyphomyrus > Cyphomyrus plagiostoma. Next base: position 4,410,836 of record JABFEA020000048.1, read on the forward strand.
GTGAGCTTTGAGGTAATGACAAAATTCACAGCAGTTTTGCGCTGTATGTTCTCCTATGCTCTACCCACACACACACCACAAATTAAATGTTACCTCCGTATACCGAACAACGGAGTTCAATATACGTCAGCAAAATATTACGAACAGCACAGTACATCAGAATGCTTTCATTGGACTTTGATTACATGAATGTATAATTTAACATTAATACACATGGTCACAACCATAGCCTACAACTAAATTTAGAGAGTAAAAGAAAATGTATTATAAAAACCAAACTAGCAGAAGTTTCACTCCAGGATACAAGATGGCCTGACACATTATGCCAAGTCAACTAACAGTGTTAAGAATGAGCCACAGGACCCTCAGATACACCTCAGCACAGTGAACACCAGTGATCAGCCACTCCCTAATACTCCATTTTAAAATCTTCCCCTTTAAATCTGTCACACAGATTCTCAAATCAGTACATCTCTCAACGAGTGGCAAATTTAATCAGTGAAATGAGCCAGAAAGCAGAGATGGAGAATGCAACCCTGAAACATCAGCATAGCACATGGAAGCATGGCCATGTCATGGTCCTCCACGTCACATGCCAGATGGCCATGGGGTGAAGCACAGGAGGCAGGTACAGCAGCACACAGCACAACAAAGGACTGTGCTAGTCATAGCACAGGTTGCTTACAAATCACACTTCAGCGAGTAAAGGGGTCAAAGTTGAGTTGAGAGAGTGGCCAGTAGCCCCAGCACTGCACTCCGGCCCTGGCATCCCTGCACCCAGTTTAGTTCTAAGTCCAGATGCTGAGCTTGTCCATTTAGTGAGCTGTGCACTTTCATGGCAGAAGCAGCACAAAAAGGAGTTACCATCTTATTCCACATCCATCCTCCCAATCATCATTTCCCACTCTTCTGCTCCCTCACTGCCCCCTTCATCTCTCCTCTTTCCTGGATACTTTGGAGGAATGCCAAGCTGTGGACCTGAAAAAGGATACAGCATTAGCCCCCCCAACCCACCAACAGGAAAAGGGTTTCACCATGGCCAGAGATGTCATGGGTGATAATGTACCATGGATATTGTATGGCAATATGGACACTGACAGCACAGTGAAAATGGACTGGGAGCATTTATAGTTTGGATGCTGCTGTGGAGACAGGTGTTGCCCCCTCCTTACCTGATGAAGGTCTTGAAGGCGGCGCTTTGGGGGTTGATGCACAAGGGGACACGTTTGCCCTGCTGGTGCTCAGTGATGAAGCGGTGGATGAGCTCTGAGGAGGGAGGGAGACATACAATTGTCAGGAAGGCTGTGGCCCTATAGTCCAGACAGCAGCGCGGCCCACGCACCTTTTCCCTGCCACACGGAGAGCAGGCTCTGTTCATAGCTGTGGCTGAAGGGCCGCTCAGCTGACGGCTCAAAGTCACGCGTGTAGACCCGCCCACTGGGTACTGAGTAGCAGCACTGACACATGCAGGTGTGGTAGCGCAGTCGGCCCTCATCCAGGTAGGGGTGCGATAGGGCGTCACTGCCGGAGATTCGCTTGGCCTGGTGGATGGTACAATAAGCATTGAGGACCGGGACTAACACAATTTGGACCTGCGAAGCGTGTAGACAGATTCAAAGAAAGAAGAGTGCAAAGGAGCAGAGCTGATTAACAACCCCCCCCCCCACAAAAGCATTTAAACCCAGATAATTTATTACTCACAGGATCAAAGACCAGCATTCGGCACAGCAGGTGAACGGCCTCATGGGTAGCACCATCGGACAGCATGTACAAGACTGACAGAGAAGGCTGGGGTGGGGGACAGTATGTGTTAGGCCAGTTTCACCATTCTTCAGTACTACTTGCCTATTAATTTTTCTGGGGTGCATCTGAGTAAATAAGCTTTCCAACATGCTTTCTGCACAAGCCAGTGAAAGGTCTTAAATCTTAAGAAAAAAAGATCACATCTATGTCAGGCAAAGAGCCTGTCCCAACTGAGTATCCATAACAATCCAGAGTAGGCAGAGCCATGGGACTTTGGGTGTGTGTGTGTGTGTCACTCACCGGTTTCTGGGGGCCCCTCAGGATATGTGCCCGTGCTCCCTCGCAGGCAGATGCCATGGCTGACAAAGGGGGTGTGCCCAGAAGATCTGTGATGAGGTCCAGCTAAGGTGTGTGGGGGGGGGGGGGGGCCATTATTGTTTTGTGTTAGAAACCAAGGGGCCCACCCACACCCCAGTCCAACCTGTGAAATACCTGCTGGATGGGGGTCTGGGCCTGAAACAAGATACGCCGTCCCAGCAACTCAGCGAAAATGCAGCCCACAGACCAGACGTCAATGGCTGCGCTGTAGTGCCGGCTGCCCATAAGAACCTCTGGGGCCCGGTAGTACTGAGTCACCACCTCCTGGGTCATGTGACGAGATGGGTCCGGTTCTTCCACCCGGGCCAGTCCAAAATCACATATCTGAGACCACAGGATGATTTGGGAAATAACAGTTCACTACAAAACAGGAATGCAATTTACAGTGAGGTTGACGTGATATTGAGTTAACACTCAATATAAATCTATAGTTACCACTGTATGTCAGTCAGCAGGATGACTGCGTGAAACGAGGACCCCATTATAGCATCTAGAACGGAGCAACTAAGTGACTATATGGACTCTCAGGAGAGTGTTTTCCCTCCCTTTCAAAATTAAGTTTTAGGGTGTATTGGCAGGACAATAGCAGAGTCATGCCGAGAACAGTACCTTTAGAAGACAGTTGCTGTTGACCAGAAGGTTCCCAGGTTTAATGTCTCTGTGCAGGATTCCAGCAGAGTGCAGGTACTTGAGCCCTGGGGACCAAGGTAGCATCACCATTAACGTCATGTCACTTGCATTGTATACAGGATGTGGCCTCAATTGATTTCACATAAAGGTTACGGAATCCAGTAGTATGCTTTACATCCTTTGATTTCCGTACGTCACCAAGAACCATATTAAATGATCACAAGATGCACTTATTTTCAGAAACTACTCAACATCACTTATAAACAATGATTCACACACAACACTGCAGCAGAAGGATAATGGATTCTCTGTAGCTCTAAGCATTTGAAGCATGGTTCAGCTTAAAATGGAGTTCTGAGCAGGACTTCAATCTTAATGTCTGAGAAGGTCAGGCAATTATTCTGACAGATGAAGAATTCTATTGTATAATATAGCAGTGACCTATTTCTGGTTTATTTTTAACCCCAAACCAGAGACTGGCTCATAAACCCAAAACTGATGCTCCAAGTTCAACCTGATTAAAAACCCACAAATGTCACTTTCAGCGAAATAAAGCAGACTTGACACATTTAAATCTGCACTCAATTATCTCCCAAATAACCAAGTGGATCTAATAAACCCTCAAAGGCTTTCCGTATCGCCTCACCTCTGAGTATCTGGTAAAGGAAAACTTTCACATGATCTGTGGTGAGCGGCTGTGGGGACACAATGACCTTATGGAGGTCACTCTGCATCAGCTCCGTAATGACATAGCTGCGAGGCCTAGGTGAAGGAAACACACTGCCACTGCATACAAAATATGACCCAAGAGGCCAGGGTGGGGAGACTTGTCAAGAGGGATAGCGGGGAGAAAAATATACCTACATAAAACTCCAAGTGAAAGGACAGTCAGAAAGGCAGGTAAACATGGGAGAGGGCTTCTCAGCAAAGGATACATTTCCTCAAAGCAGTCAATCTGGGGAGGCTGAAGAATATCAAGGGCTGACAGAACCTGCAAAAACAGCAGAGTCATATCTACACCCTTGGCTGCACACACAGCTCTTAAGCTGTATACAACCTAGCTACGTGGATACCCAGGAACACACAGCATATTACAGCATGCTGTTCTCCATTTCTCTGTATTATTTACCCCTTTTCTGTACATGGCATAGAGCCCAAATTCTCACATTATCATGTTTGAAGAAGCAGAGCATCCTTAGCTCCCTGAAGACCCGCTTGCAAGACACCAGGTTCTGGAAGACGTTAGGCATCTTCTTCAGAGCCACTCTCCTCCCATCTCGGGGGTCTGTCACTGACCTGGGGGAAGAAGTGTTCACAGTAATATTGCAGTGTTCCTAAATCCTGGGACACATACAAGATAAGATCATGCAAAACACACTTGCAGGAATGAGTCAATGAGGTCAGATGGAGAACCCATTTGCATGTAGACATTTAAATTTATTTGGATACTCAATTTACTCACCAAACCACACCAAAGGCTCCATATCCAATAGGTCGATCTGGCTCCATATCAGCGGGGCTCGGCACCTCGCTAGCTGTGTTGCCATGGGGCTGTGGAACAGCGGCACCTCCCCCCGTACCTCCCCCTAGCGCAGCCGGGTGGCGAGGGGTTCCGGCTGGCGCAGCGGGCCCACTCGAGCTCGGGGTGGCGCTGAGGCCCGCCGAGGTAGTGCCGGTGGAAGAGTTGACGCAGAAGTATTTGTGGCCTAAATCAGCCCCCGGAAACAAGTTGCCGCACACGGACTGGCGGCTGGTACCATGAAACGCCATTTTAAATAGCCAGTGATTAAATCACGCCGACGTTTTGTACATTACAAGCGATAAAACGATGCAGGGGCTCCTCGATCCTTTCTGCAAGACGGCCGTCTGCTGCGGCTTGGCCGCTCAGCCTAAAGCAGCGGATGTAAACAATGGCCCATCACTGCTAACGCTAGTTAGCCTTGCGAGTTGGCCGAATGGCACATCCACGGTCCTTTAAAAGTTGCTACACTTAGCGGTACCCGGGTGAGACACTCCCCGAAAGACACAGTCTGTGTCTGCGGCGCCGCACAGGCAGCCGGCCGGCCTGAATCGGGCTCCACGGAGCCAGCTAGCTAGCCGGTGCCATGGCCGCTAGCTAACGCCCGGCACAGTACAATCATCTGCGGACGGCGCGGCTGAAGAAATGCTCCAGAGCATCCATGTCGGTTGCTTTACAAGCCAGTCACGCCATTGTCAAAAGCTAACGGACGCTCGAAACTGACAGTAGTCTGATATTTAAAGCGATTATCGCATTGTTAGCATTTAGCACTAACCTCGAGCAAGTTTCGCGTTGTTCCAGTCAGAGCAAGACCCTTATAGAAATGCTATTTACCCGCAGCAGATGACCCGGGTACCGCTAAGTGCCTTTTATTATTTTAGAAAGATCTTATCCTGCTCTGTAAGCAGACGTCCTCTGGATAGCAAGTTACGGTTCCAATGACCTACTTTTTTACCATAGAAAACGTCGAGCCTCTTGTACCTGAATACCAAAAAAAATTACACGAAACCGCAGTAAATTGCAAATGCGAGGCGTCTGTACTGCGGCTGGGTCTAGATGCACCTACAGACAGCCCCACTCCGGCAATAGTTCGTTCAGGCGATCCGCGACTAGTGTTTCATTTCATAACACTCATCTCCCCAACTCCCTCAAAATCAGCTGTGTGCAAGAGTGGCCGACAGCATATGAGGGAGAGTGATGGTGGGAGGAGAAGTTGGGGGGATGGAGGAAAAAAAGCGAAAGATTAAAGAACAGCGGTGGGGGAGGGGTTCCTCCGATATAAACAATGGAGGCAAATTGGCAGGGTTCCGTGTATCGCAGAAGTGTCTGGAAACGGATTACTGCGTTATTTTGCCTTTTGGGTGAAGGGGAGGCACATCTGGGAAATTAAATAATACATTAAATATTTTGGCGCTGCATAAAGCGTTTCACCGGATAACACTCCGCCGTGATGCTGTGTGATTCGCTGGGCGCAGAACAAGGCAGTCAAGGAAGGTGCAACCTTGATTGGTTATCCGTTATCCTGAATCTGTGCAAGGATGCAGCCAGACACCCAACCCAGTGTAAATGTTATTATTGATGCAGCGTTCATATATACAGGGATTAATACATAATATAGCAACACAAACACTGGAGTGGCATTAAACAAGCGTTAACAGATACAGATGAACCAATGTCACACATCCGGACACACATTCACAATATAACTTTTCTGTTCATTTTAACTTAAGGCTAACAAATTAACATCAATAATAACAATGACTGTAGAAGGCAACTGACAATAGCTTAAATCTGTATGTACATACAGACATGTGGTAAATTTATGCAGGTCCTCTGTATTTTCAATTTACTGATAATAATAGTGTAGAGTAGCTCAGGGTAAAATAGTACTGCACAGTACCAGTCAGCAACCCATTAAAGTATTTCAACAGAGGTGGACAGATTACATTGAATACAGATTTGATCAAATTCACTCTCAGATTCCCATTTCACTTCTGTCTTTTGCCACTGTTAATGACTGAAAAATGAAGCGAGGGCTTTCTAGTACTATGTACTGTATTTAAATGTATTTTAACATCTATTTGTTTACTCTTCTTCTCCCAGTAGACTGTTACCATCATAGCTGAGAACGACCCTCAACCAGTCAGTGACGAAGTACAAGACATTAAAAAAAATCCAGACGCTACATTAAAATATATACAGGTATATATATTAAAAAGTCAGTTACATTATGTTTGACAAAGCCCTAACTAGTTATCAACTGGTACCTTTCCAGGGGAAGCAGGCCCTTTCAATAAGAAGTCATCCTAATGCAACTTCGATTTCTCTATTATTTGAAGTGATCATTTTTGCTTTGTTTGTGAGTAGACCAGAGTAGCTGACATAAGTTACCTATCAAATATTTATTAGAAAGAGCACCAGCCAGTGATCTGCCTGCTAAGCCTTCCCGAGAGAACAGGTTTGGTCCAAATGTAGGATTGAGTCCGTACCATCCAGCACAGCTCCATCTTAATTGTTACTACCTCCACCGGGCTCCAGTGATGTCATCACATTGGCAGGCTCATGGACGGGCCAGCGAGATCTGCTATGTTATGCTACGCTAACTGGCTGAGTCTGGATCCAAAAGTGAAAAAAAAAACAAGGCAGTAACAATAAAGGAGAAGGACCCTCATGTTGTGTGGTTTAACATCCTAACAGAATATGGGGGTGGTGTGTAGCTCAGTGGGCTAAGCCTGTGTGCCCGTAATCAGAAGGTTGCCAGTTCAAATCCAGCCTCAGTACATCTGTGGGTCCTTGAGTAAGACCAATAACTCCCAGCTCCCTGGGTGCTGCTACAGGAGGCTGCCCTTCACTTACTTTACAAAAAAGAGCAAGTTGAGGGAGGTGTAAAGATAATTTCCCCGAGGGGATCAATAAAGTATCAATTATTATTATCTAAGCCTACGAAGGAGAATGGTGAGAGTGCAGAATAAAGAACACAGCTCATGTCAAAGACACGCCATGCGTGTGCAGCAACAGCCAGTACTTTGCCTGTGAGTGTGTACACACCTCTGCCCGGATCTTTTTCCTAGCGAGTGATTGGCTTCACTCTCTTGTTTCTCTCTGTCATCTTGTCCCACCCCCCAGCCCTGCTAGCTGTGAGGCTGGGGGGCAATCCCAGAGCAGTCCGAAACCAGAAGTCCCACCGCACCTGTGCTCCCGCATGCGCTGAGGGACACGGTGCTGCTGGGGGCCGAGGTGGTGGGTGGCACAGGACTGGAGGCAGCTTGTGGGTCGCTCTGGGCCGTGCGGTGTGTGCCCATGTGACCCTGCAGCTGCGTGGGGGTCTTGCACTGCACCCCGCACAACTGGCACAGGAGAACCCCCCCGGGGCCAGTACCCCCAAAACCACCCCTCTGGCCCTCGCTTTCCTTCCACTCCTGGCCGTGGTGCTTCTGAGCGTGGACACGCAGGTACGTCAAGGTGGTGAAACCTGGTCCAAGAGAAAACAATAGGAGTTGACAGACTGTGCACATGGTCAAGGCCCATGGCAAGAAATAAAATGAGTGAAGCAGGCCTTGCCAATGAAACCCAGAACACACAACCAGTCTGTGTTTGACACTGACATATACGTTCAAACAAGGCTTCAATAAATAATAATAATTGATATTTTATTGAAATTTTATTGATACTTTATTGAACTTGCTCTTTATGGCCACCTGTTGCAGTGGCCAGGTAGCTGGAGGTTAAGGGCCTTGCTCAAGGACCAGCAGACAAGTCAAAGCTGGGTTAAAATTGGTGACCTTCTGATCACAGACACACAGGCTTAGCCCACTGAGCCACACGCTGCCCAACATATGACAGAGCTAATGATCCTATTAATCTGCAGCGGAACACATTCTGAAGTGATTTTAACAGTGGCTTAATGTAATGGCTACACTCATGGACTCATTCCTTGTACTTGAACCTCGATTGAAATCAGACACACGCAGCACAGATGGTCTCCATCCATCTAAGTACATATATTTTATGGGTTCCACTGAAATAAAGATAGCTGATTATGAGAAAGACTTCGGTGTGTATGTTGATGCTTCCATGTCCCACTCTCGCTAGTGTGGGGAAGCAATAATTAGCTGAGCTGAACCTGTTTAGCATCGATCAAAGGAGACTAAGGGGGGACATGATCCAGGTATAAGATTCTATCAGGTCTGGATGCTGTTCAGCCAAATGGCTACTTCAATATTAGTTTAAATACCAGAACTTGTGGTCATAAGTGGAAATTAGCGGGAGAACATTTTAAAATGAATTTGAGAAAGCACTTCTTTAGAAAGCGTGTAGTTTGAGTATGGAATAGTCTTCCGGCTAGTGTAGCACAAGCTAACACCCTGGTGTCCTTTAAATCAGAGCTATATACGATTTCAACAACTCTGAGCTATTATTTAAGTTTTCCCCAAACAAGCTTGACAGGCCGAATGGCCTCCTCTTGTTTGTAAATTTCTTATGTTCTTATGTATGTCTACCTGGATACAGAAAACAAACGCAAACTTACTGCGGTTACAGAGGTGGCAGGAGTGGTGCTGCGACTGGTCGTGCACTCGCATGTGATCCGTGATGTAGGCAGCGGACAGCAGCTTCCCACAGATGTGACACGGCACCTTCTCCTCGTGCCGGATCATGTGAGCGCGCAGGCGGTCCCGTGTGGCGAAGGCCGATTCGCACGTCTGCACGCCACGCCCAACGCAACCAGAGAGCACATGCGGTGAGACGTGGACGAGTGGCTCCTTTACAAACGCAAGTTATGGTCAAGCACCAGAGGGTAATTGAGCAGTATAGAGAGAAGAGTGGTTACCTCACACTTGAATGGTCTCTCGGTAGAGTGGACTTGTCTGACATGGCTGTTGAGGTGGTCTGGCCTGAGACAACACAAGCAGCTAGTTAGACAGAGCAGGGTCTGAGGTCCCGGGGGTGCATGTCAAGCGCAAGCCTGGACAGTCTTACTGTACCGTGAGAAGCCCTTGGCGCAGTGGGGGCACACGTAGGGCTTCTCAACACCACCCTGGTGTGAGCGCACATGGTAACTCATGCGGTCTTTCCGCTTAAAGCGCTGCTGGCAGATGGGGCAGGAGTAGGGCTTCTCGTCCGAATGGGAGAGCCGGTGCCGATTCAGGTGGTACACGTCCCGAAAGGCCTTTCCACAGGCTTCACAGGCGTGGTTCTTGCGTACAGGGGTTGCGCTGGTATTTGGGTTTGGCTGACGCTGTGAAGTGGGGGAAGCTTAGGGTTACTGTTCTCTCCAGTGCTCAAAGGGTGTCCCCTACAGATATCAGCACCTACTCTGATAATGTGCAGGATACAAACACTGGGCTGCTTAAATAACTCTCGGTGCTGACAGCGCGCAATGATCCCACCATTTTTTTAATGGGTTTTCTCATTATAAGTTAACAAAATGGTCATGATCAATGTTTAATGTCTGACATGCATGTCAAAACATCCCCTACATGGAGATTAATTCTATGCACATACAGTACAAACCCAAAATCTGCCAATTAGCACAATTTCACAATAGCCTGTGGCACTGCTGCACACAGTTCCTCATAAACCAACCTGCACCATTGCCCCAGCAACCACCACAGCTGATGGAGGAGGAACAGATGCAGCCATGGTTACTGCTGCCGTGGTGATAGATACGGAAATGGGTTGTATATCCTGGGTGCCAAGAATTGGCTGGTGAGGGACAGACTCAGGAGTGGGATGGGGAACAGAGAGGTGCAGCAGGGAAAGAGGGACAGTGGTCCTCCCTGCTCCAGCTTGCACCCCCTTCACACTGTCGTCCCTCATCACTCGATCCTTCATTCGGATGCCTGTGTGGACTGACTGGTGCCGACGGAGGTTGTAGCTATTCTTGAACTGTTTGTTACAGAGCGGACAGATGTGGGCAGCACGTGAGGGACGAGACACGGGTTTCACTGAGTGAGAGAGAAAGAGAGAGAGAGGGGGAGGAAGAAGGGGGCAGTCAGCTCCAGCCACAGAGCCCAAATTAGCAGAGCAGGCAGAGAGGCAAAGCCACCTGGAGGCTTTCCTCTTCACCCCTTCTCACCAGGTAAAGGTTCCTCATTTAGAGCAGCGGTGTCCACCGTCGAAGGGGGTGTGGCTATGTGTTCAGTAGGCGGGTTCTGTACTGATCCCGTAAGTTCTGGGAGGAGATCTGATTGGAGAGTTGTCTCCGCTTGGGTTTGGGTAGGTGGTGTCTTAAAAAGGCCAAAAGAATCACTTAAAAAACTCTGCAAAACTCAGTACCTTGGGACCTCTTCTGTTTCTACATGCACACTTACTACACGTTGTGTTTTTATTTTAACCATACGGGTCGCAACTTATGATCATTTTGTTAGTAATCTGTTCATTTGAACATGTCTTTTAGACATAACCGAACTCCAGAAAAATGCAACAGTGCATGTGAGATTTTATTTTGACAAGGCTCATATATGTATTCTTCAATAAAACGCGGCGTCGGCTCACGATATTCATGCAATGGTCCAACATGCGTTCATATCAAAGGCGCTTACTGACAGAGAACAAAGCACAGCATGCGATTTTCCACAACTCACCTGAAATAAAAAATTACTCCAAGCCGCATCCATTTTGAACTGTAGTCAGAGTAATACTTATCAAAAATATTTTTGCATATAGTATCATTAAACAAACTCGTGGTTTTTCCGTCTTCGTAATACAGTCCTTAATAAGGGTTCATAACTTCGAGCTGCCGACGGAATAAAAACACAATTGCGTCCAAGAGTATAACATTAAAATTAACTGAGTAAAATGAACAGCAAACGCCAGTTCACCAAAATATTACCGTAACCGCTGTTTTCTGTCAGCAGCCGCTTGCTAGCTAATATTACTGTCACAGCGTTCATTCATATCAACTTAAAATATTTCCCTTACAATTTTCCTTTGAAAGGACACATTATTAGTTTTACTTGACTAACCTAACCATTCGGCCATCTGCTTAATAATAACCAGCGATTAATATTGGCTGGTTAGGTAGAAGACATTTTGTTTTTAACTTTTGTAAGCTGAGCCACACGAAACCCCCGCAAACATTAAATACAACCAAAACCTAAGAGTGCATCATTTTAACTGTCTGGTCATACTTCAGCTAGCTAGCTACCAACACAAGGCATAAGCTGTTGTTCATTCAAATCATGCAAAAATGCGATTGTTTGTTAAGTGAAAAATACATATTAATAGATTTTAAAAGTTACGAAATATAATTAGCCTGTTCCCTTAGAATGCTCTTTTAGAAAAAATGTTTGTTTTATTTCAATTTTATATTATCACCGCCAGGCCGGGCGGGTGTTTATTAAAGCCTCGGTGTTGCGTGAAGTCTTGGCCCGGCTAAAGCGCTCCCCTCCGGCCACAACCCGTCACTCCGCCTCGGGTGTTCAATTGAGAAGATGTCATCTTTCTTTTTTTTCTATCTCTCTCCCTCCCTCCCTTTTTCCTTCTTTTCTTTTTTTATCTCTTCTTTTCTCCCCCCTCAGTTTCTCCCTCACCGCGATGTCCCCCTTATTTTAAAGGGAAAGTATTCAATCCGCTCGCCCCCCCGCCATCCGTCGGCCTCCTTCGCCGCGCGCTGCCGTCACCTTCCCGCGCCCCCCACCCCCTCCCGTCGCGAATTTGGCCGATGGAAATTGTCGAAGTGGAACACCGCCGCAGCTCAATAATAATAACCCATTTTGCAGCTGGTAAAAAAAAAATCACGCTAACCTGCGCAGCAGCTGAAATATGTGACGGCAAATGTTCATTCCAGCCCTTTGTCAATTAAAACACAACCACTGAGAAAATGCATTGAACAAGAAAAGGACAGGTGTATTTGCAACCCGAACTTTACGTCTCCCCTTCATACAAACTTAATACAGCTTAAGAACCGGTAATTCTGATCAATACGTCTTTATTAGAGCAGGATACAGCATTTTCACTTCACAGAATTTCAAGAGTACTCTTCTATTTGCACGACATGGCACCCAACGTAAAAATAAATAAATAAAAAGATGAAAACGTGTATTTTTCCTCTACCCAGCGTTCTCAAATATCATAACTTAACGAATAAAGCTCACTCCTGTCACAGAAGCAAATATCTATAATCTCTATAACAGAGCAAGTTTTGTGCATTCATAAAGCGTATAGGGAAGAGACTCGGATTGTCACTCCCGACTGAAAGTCTATAACCAACTAGTAACAATCTATTTCTATTACTTAATCGGCAGATCGCATTGATAACCTCACTCTTTATAAAATGAAGGGAATGAATGTACTCAGTCTTAAAAAGATCTACAAATGACCATAACGTCGAACGAAAAATCACAATTACAAATTCATTAATAATAGAATAACAATAAGAAATCAGAAAATGCGGGTGGAATTGACTCAAAGCTAAGATGCTCTATGTTATACCTTTTATCCTTCGGGTGCATCATCCCTATCGGCCGTCTTCCTGCTAAACCCCGCTTTCCAGTATAATCAATCCCATCATTTCATTTCGCCACCCAAACTTTCCCTACCCCTCCCGTTACTACTGTTGTCAGTCTGTGAGTGTACGCGACTGTTCTATTAAGTGCACACCGCAGCTAATCGCTATAATTTATCTATGACTTGAACAGATACTATTTTTCCCAATAAAAACTGTCAATATAATACTTAACATAAATACGTGGACTCTTGTATTATAAACAAAAACCATAAAAAGCCAAATATCTTTGTTGATGTTTCACAGCCTTATGTAAAAGGTCCCTACATTTGTCTTACAATTCACCATTCTTGATTATTTACTATCCACCATTTTTATTTTCCAGGTGCTGCCAAACTGCACCCCCAACCATGCATCTCATTCCAGCCAGTCTGTCTGTTTCTCAGTTATCTTTTCTTCTTTCCACCTCCCTCTCTGCAAGGTCGATGGCAGCCATGTTCCTGGACGCGGTAATCAGGTGTAGCAGGCTGATCCCAGACTTCATTACAGACACGACGCCACAGACGCCCAGCAGCCACAGAAACCATGCTGCCAGACAGGGGAGAACAGCATCACAAAGAGCACCCCATGGAACATGGCATTGGAGGGAGAGATGGAGAGAGAGGAAGAGGCAGAAGGGAAGGAGAAAGAGGCAGAGGGAGAGAAAAAGAGTGACACAGATACTGAAGGAAAGAGACAGAGGGGGAGACTAGGAAAGAGTTAGAATAACCAAGGGAGAACGAGAGGGAGAGAGAGACAGGCAGAAGGAAAGACAAAAGGATGGAGAATGGCAGAAGGAAATGGGAGAGAGAGGGAAGGATGAAGAGGGTCAGGAGTGACGGCGACTGGCTCACCCTGCGGCTCCTCCAGGAGGTGCAGGATGTACAGGAGGCAGTAGAAGAGTTCATTGCCCATGCACATGAAGAACAGCACCGGCTGTGGGGGGTGGGGTCAGTCAGCATGGGAGCAGCATCATCATCCCCTTGGTGTGTGTGTCTGACGCTCTTACCCGAGAGGTGTAGTACAGCCGCAGAACAGGGTTCCCAGACAGATCGATGGCCTTGTGGCTAGATGCTCCCTTCATGATGGAACTAAAGAGGGTGAGAGGATGATCATCAGAAGGGAACAACAAAATGAAATAACACAACAGAGAGAGGAAGGGAGGATGCTTTCCAACCCTGCAAAAAAGGAACACAGCTTTCAGACTGGACGATTACGGAGTACTTTGGGGCTACTACCTGTGCAGATGCAGCCAGTGACTGGCGACATCCAGGCTCATGCTGAGCTGAAAGAGGAAGGTGAACGAGGGATAGAGCAGAGCCAGGTTCACCAGCAGGCACATTGTAGCACAGCGGTCCGTCAGCATGTCCAGCATGGCCCCGAATTTGGTACCTGCACAAGGGAACACACAAGCCAGGGAGAGTGGGAAGAGTGGAATACAAGCCACAGTACACAACCATAGCCAGCCAGCACACTGGCACCGAATCCAGCACCTACCTTGGTTGAGCGCTCTGGCAGCATGGCCATCAAAGGCATCTAGCAAGGCGCTAAGCAGGTAGAAGAACATCGCAGGCACAGGATAGGATGGCATGAGGTAGAAAGCCAGTAGAGCTAGTGCGATCCGGGCATAACCTAGGAGTAGGAGCAGACACGGAGCACCACGATGACATTTCCCAGAACAGTGCCAGAATATTCATTTACGGAAACTCAATGTTTACATCACGAATTGGCGCGTCGTTTAACACGTACTACCCGTAATGAATAACACCGCAAAAAACACAAACCTAGCTTGGACAGCCACAAGCAGGAACTTAAAAGAGAAAGCTATAACATTTAACAAAATAAATTCAAGCTTCTCCGCTTGACGTAGATACTGGAAGAACCTATTTAAATGGGTCGCGATCTATGTGTAGCGCCAGACACATCGACTCACCAATCAAATTGGGGACAAACAAAAAAATATTTTCCTCCGTCATAATAGCAATGGTTTTAAGTTTATATAACACTTTCTGTCTCCTACTGTTTCTTCCGAAACACTAGAACACTGCACTCCCTTCGCCGCTCTAACGCGAAATCAGGCAAGCTTCCGGAGCGGTGCAAACGTCAGTAGACCATCCCTTTAAGGGACCCAGATTTCTCCGGCCTCCATTTTGAAAACGAGAGGGACAAGTACGCGGTGGAGCACCTTTAAATTTGTAGTCCAGACGGAGAACTCGCGCGATGTTTGCCTAAACGGCAAAGAGCTTTTTTCGTCTAAATCAGGGGCAGGCAGTGTTATCCAGAAAAGAACATTATGCGTGCAGGTTTTCGCTGCAGCTTCCTAATTAGAAAACTGATTACCTGAAGAGTTCTCAGGCCTGGATTTGAACAGCTGGCATAAAGGTTATCCCAAAACTTGCACTAACAGTGGCCCTTTGAGAATATGATTACCTTCCCCTGCTCCAAATCAATTCCTCACCATAGTAACGGAACATTGCTTATGCTTTTGACTTAAGCGTACACAGTAGAGCATCAAAGTACATATTGGAAATGAGATGTAAAAATACTTAGGTTCTCAATTTTAACAATATCAATGCTAGTTTTATTTCCTTAAAAACATATTCAAATTGTCCAGTGTTATCACAAAAGTATTTGTTGCCTCAGAACAATCACAAAAAATAAGCTTCAATGAACACTCAATGTCTATTGTTTAAAATCTTTTATTTTTGTTAAAATTGTTTTAATTTCTGTACAATGAATTCTGTTAAGAAGCCCTTCCCTGTGACTGCAAATGGCTCAGCTGTAAGGCTGTCAGTGGCCTCTGCTTTAAGCCCATGCAGCAAAACCTTCTCCTCTGGCCTTCAGGGCTGCTGCAGTCTCATTGGTTGCAGTGTTTATGCAAAATACTGGAAAATCTTTCAAAATCCATTCAAAACCTGGAACCAGAAACCAACCTTTAAGCTAGACATCACCAGCCTCCATTCAGCACTGTAAATACATACACACGCAAGGGGAGCCAGAGAACGCTGCATCCTAAGCACCAACGAGGTGACGTCAGGGGTGTAATTTGACAGTTTGTGGCACAGAACACGAGGCTTGATTTGGCTGACCCATAATATCATCTGGTCTTTCAGGAATACACAGTTGGTTGGGTGTTTAGTGGCACAATATGTTCTTACCAGTCCAGTTTTCCCCAGTGCAGTGTACAGAAGAGATCCCGTGTAACTGCTCAAAATACAAAAAAAAATATATATATATCCCACATCCCCTTTTAGTGTTTAACAAAAAAGCCAGTACATGTACGAGTACAGTAAGAAGACTCAAAATTTGCTGGTTTGCACTGGTGACACTACTGTACTCTATAAATATATATACACAGCTAAAATTTTAAACTGTCCTGTACACAATTAATACTGCCGCTAATGTACTACAACCCTGACAATTCACTGTCCAAAAAAATCCTACCTTTAAGCTTTGTGGGGAATTTGGGGTTAGGTAGTCCTTTATTTAAACAAACAAAAAATAAAAAGGTCTATCACAGTAACATCTCTCACACTCCCCACCTAGTGGTCAACGTTGGCAATAACTTTAAAAAAATAAACAAAAATAACAGAATTAGTGCACAAATGTTTCAACAACTCCAGTAGTAGTAGTAGTAATAATAATAGTAGCAATACTTACTGAAAAACTTTCCTCCAAAATTTTTCAATACTATAACATCAAATTTATTATTATTACTATATAAAAGTGTTCAGTTAGTGCTTTATATACATACAAGTATAATATAAATCAAAAGTGTGGGACAGTGAACAGTGTTTACTGTCAATAAACCTTTATATATATAACATGTACTGTTATGTATACAAATGCTGTCTGTACATTAATTTCATGCATTGAAATGTGAGCCCCATACACACACAACATATTTACATACTCAGTATGCCTGCTATGGGAATGATGGGAGCTGTTTTTTTTTCACATTTTTACACATGCCCAGTGCCTTGTGTGGGCAGGAATGGGCCAGGTTTCTGTCCAAGCAGCATGTTCTCGCAACCTTTATGAGAAATGCTTTTATTGCTTGGCCAGTGTGACACCAATCCATGCAATCCCTTTAAGAGACCTTAAAGGCAGTGGGGAAGTTGTAGTGAATGTTTTGAACCACTGGATGGCAGTGAAGCATTTGTAAAAGTTAAAACCCTTTAATAACAGCTTATTTTCCAAGTTTGTCCCAACCTTTCCCTATACCTATCCTACCTAACTGTCTCTGGTTCAAATGAACTATTATTACTATTAATAATAGTCAGGTTCATGTATGATCCATCTCAAAGTCAGTATTTACACTGTGTTCTTAGCTTTCTGTTCTTTCCACCTCCAAAGGCCCTATTCACTCTCACAATTTAGCACCAGTCCCTCCATCTCATCCTCTCTGTAAACAACATTGTAACTAAAGTATGTCCCCTGCTCTTCACTCAGAGCCCATGTCAGATTCCGGTATAGTGTTGGCCTAAGGTCATCCTGCCGCCCCACGCCTAGCCCAGCGACCCCCACCCCATACCCTGCACCCCCTCTATGAATAGGGGAGGTGGGAGCCATTGGATATATGGGAGGTGACCGAGGTGCTCCGACTCAGCCCGCCCTCACCAGCAGCCGCCCCACCAGCTCCGCTTCCGGAGGCTGTCCTCCGTAGAGGCTGGGGGCTGTTCCTCAGGGCCATCAAACTGGGCCCCCTCACAACCAGCCCCCCTCCTCCACTGCCACCATAACCTCCCCCCTGGGAAGAGGAGGAGGAGGAGGAAGATGGAGGGGAGGAGGAGGACAGAGATATGGGGGGTGGAGGTGGGGGCGGGGGCAGAAGCGCCAGGGACTGGGAGGAAGAGTGGGAGGACAGGTGTCGAGAATGGGAGTGGCCATGGGACAGGTGGCCACTCCCAGCCGCCCACTCGCGCTCCCGCTCCCGGTACAGGTGTGGGGTGCTCTGGTGATGGTGGTGCTGTGGCATGTGATGGTGGTGTCGGTGGGATGCCGAAGAGGGCGACGAGAAGAGAGCCCCATCACGGCCCACTTGCCCATGCAAGGACGTCGACAACGCCAACACCCCACCTGCCTCAATGCAGCTGTTCTGACTCCGCCAAGAAGGCGGTGCCCCTGAGTTCTGGGGGTGCACGCCATGGGTCCAGTGGCTTCTGGAGCGGGGCACGGGCTGTGAGGGCCAGCCCCCTGAGGAGGACGGGGGCGGGTTGGGGTAGCCCTGGCTGAACGCTTCAGCAGGAATGCTGGTCAGCGCCATGTTGCTGAAGCCCAGTCTCATGCTCTCTGAGTCGAAGGCCTCGATCTCACGGGCCTGGCGTTCCAGCAGCGATCGGATCCGCTCTGAACGTTCGTTCTGCAGAGACACCATCTCTTCCTCGATCTGGGCCGATTGGGGGAGAGAACAAAGATTTTTGTCACAGAACAACATTAATTTAGGTACTTTCTCTGCTAATTTCAGACATGCATTTGTAATTTTTGAGTGCCATCATTTTTAGGTAATCCTGATAGTATATCATTCCCTATTAAGAAAGCATGGACACAATAAAATTAAATATGAAAAACTATTTTATTTCTATTTGTTACTGTAAGTATGAGTTTACGGACTAACATTAGGACATGTTGAGAGATTCCAGCTTTCTCCCTGATATAGAAAAATTATATCAATTATAATTCTGCTGGACCCTTAAGAGGGATGTTTCTGAGGCCAAGATGAGTCATTTGGATATATACTGTAAATACATGTAAAGTGGCGTTTAACTGTGTCACTTAAAGTCCTTGACTGATAAGGAAATCCCAGTAAGATTCACCTATTGTGATGCATGTGACAAAGAAGGTAAAATGTGCTTAGCGGTGTTATTGATGATGAAGCTGCGTGCTGGGATGTGTAGCCCAGTGGACGCACCCTCTGCTCCAGCAGCGCCCGGCGGATGGACACCCGCTGCTCCAGCTCTTTGACCTCCCGTTCGTGCTGAGAGTCCGTCTGCATCTTGATCTTGCTCTGATAGGCGTTCAGCAGCTCCAGCTCCTGCTGTAGCTGCATCCTCAGTGCTTGGCACTCCTCCTCCTGTGTCTCGTCCAATCGCAACTGTGAGGGGAGAAGAGGGGGGCGGGGCAGGCGGCATCAGCACGAGGGGGGCGAGGCGGGGGGTGGGGTAGGGGTAGCCTCTAGCATGCCGCGGGCAGCCCACTTTATGCCCTCACCGTCCGGCTAACTCAGGCGGTCCATAGACTGCCCTTCTCTTAGCTCCTGCCTGACCATGAGCCCAGGTCAGCTAAGAACTTAGTGGCCGCCCCCAGAGAGGGTGGGGCCATCTCTGCCTCTCTTCGTGTCTGTGTGCTGGGAGGGGGGGGTCGCTTGCCTTACTCACAGCCTGTGTGGACAGCATGTCGTTGATGGAGTGGTCGTACTGCTCGGCCAGGATGGCCAGCTTGCGCGTCTGTTCCTCCTTCAGCCGCTTGAGGATAGCCTTGTGCTCCGACTTGGGCGTGCTCTCCAGCAGGTGGTTCCTCAGCGCCTTGTACTGCCGCGTCTGGATCTTACACGTGTCCTGGAACTGCCGCTTGATCTGCAGCTCTTTGGACTGAAGAGAAATTCCGATCCAATCAAATTTGTCACTTTACCATCATAGTCCTCACCCCTGCCCCGCTATTCACATCACAGACTCCACCCCATGTCCACACCCATATCATACTCCCTGCTCCACATCCCAACCCACGCTGGTCTCACCTTGAGGCTCTTGGGCTGCTGCCGCACCTCGACGGCGTGCTTCTGCCGCAGCTCCTGCTCTCGCCGCTTGTTGTACTCCATCTGGTTTGTCAGCTCGGTCTGGTGCTGCGTGCGGATCAGCTCGGCCCGCGTCCGCTGCACCAGGCCCAGCTGCCGGAACTCCAGCTCCTGCGTGGACTCGTGGTGCCGCAGCAGCATGGCGCATTCCAGGTCCTTCTGTGTCTGACGCTTGTTCAGGTCCTAGGAGACGGGTACACGCATTCAGATTTACACCGACCCTTCACCACCGTGCCCCCTGCTGGCCACTGTCCAACATACCTCTCTGAGCAGATCCTGCTCCAGGTTGTGCCTGGCCAGCAGCATCTTCCTCTTGTACTGTCGACACTGCAGCTCGTAGTACTGCCTCTGTCTGCGCAGCAGCCCTGCCTCCTCCTCCGCCTGCACCTGCTGCAGATTCTCCTTTTGCCGAACCAGCCATTCCTGCTTCTCCCGCTTCGGGGTCGACTGGTTCTCACTCAGCTCCTGCACACACAGGCACAGATGTACGGTCAGGTCTGTCTGATTGGATCCCCCCCCCCGAGAGTCGTCCGCAGACCTGCACCTCCGTACCTCCTTTAGCTGCTCCTTGCGCTGCCTGTACTGCCGCTTCTGGGAGTCCAGCAGGGTGGAGAGTTCCTTCTTCTGCTGGGTCAGGATGTGCTGCTGGAACTTCTTCTCCTCCGCCAGTGCAGCCTTTGTCTGTAGATAGGAGAGGAAGGTCAGCAGGCAGCAGTGGGACACCACCCACCCCTGAGTCCTGGACTGCTGGCTTACCTCTTTCTCTAGGATGGCCTGGTGCCTCTTGCCCAGTTTGTCGCTCTCCATGGCGAAGCTGCTCCGTTGCGTCTCCAGCTCCTTGTCCAGCCGCAGCTGGTGCTCGTCCATCTCGGCCTTCAGCTTGTTCTCCAGGGCCATCAGCTGCTTCTGGTGCTGCCTCCGCATGCGCTTGTATCCCGACATCTGCTCCCGCAGCGCGGAGCCTTGCTCGTGCTCCTGGATCTGCCGTGTCACCTAGGGTACAACACAAGAGTAACCATGGGGTCACAGAGATGCCACAGGACAAAGG
>JABFEA020000048.1:4452785-4467174 GCA_019775915.2 Cyphomyrus plagiostoma
ACAAAAGGAACAGCAACAGATGTATGACATATGGGCTGATCTGCAAAATTAATATGAAAAGAAAATATATAAAAAAATGTTTTATTCAAAATTTGTGAACACCGGCAGTGGAATTTACACAGGAAAATGCACTTTAAAAAAAAAAAAAAAAATCGATGCGGGCTAAATTCGCCACGCGGGCGGGAATGATAAACTATTTTTTTTTTACTGGGCCTTACTCTCAGCATATTCTGTGGGGTGAAACCGGAGTTCCCGGAGGAAACCACACGACGAGAGGGGGAGAACATGCAGACTCCACACACATGTAACCCAGGCAGACTTGAACGCAGGTCCCAGGGCTAACCACTGCACCACCATGTTGCCCCCGAATGACTAAATTGTACCTTCGAAATAGTAAATCCTAGCATCATAAGAACATAAGAACTATACAAACGAGAGGAGGCCATTCGGCCCATCAAGCTCGCTTAACTAATAGCTCAGAGTTGTTAAAATCTTATCTAGCTCTGATTTAAAGGAACCCAAGGATTCAGCTTGCACTACGTTATCAGGAAGACTATTCCATACTCTAATTACATGCTGCGTAAAGAAGTGCTTCCTTAAATCCAGTTTGAAATGTCCTCATCGAATTGGTAAATCGTGCGCTCGAATTACAGGACGCCTTAACCGGAGAGCATATTCGTCATCGGGTCCCGACTTTGTATGGCACTTAGACTCCTATGATAAACTAAAACCTTTCAGGATTGTATGCATGGATCAATCGACGGATATTCTCGACAAATACTGTGGCTAAATGCGTACAACAGGGACAGTAGTATAGCTTGTCCACACATAATTCCTATCCTCATTTGTTAAATGCTTATACTTTGTCTCATTATTACACAGGGATCAGACAAAGGGAAAACACATATGCATATATAACAGCTAGGTATCTCCACATGTGTAAAATGTAATTATATGTATATTAAACATTTTTGATGCTCCAGTCAACATTAAATACACTGCATTCATGGACAAAACTGTGTATTTAATAGTGCATAAACAGTAAATAGTGTATTATTATTTTGTTCACAAGTCATTGCATTTTGTGATTGACCACTGTCTGAAGCATAATGGTGTTGCTTTAATTTTGTGCAATTGGTGGTTTGACTATATGCCAACTGAATTATGCTTGCTGTATAATATCACAGTTTGTTAGATAGACAGCCTGTTCAAACAGGACATATTGTTATATTTCTTATTTCCTGGGACACCAGAATGCATTGAATCGAAACGCTCAATGACCCTGTGTCCATGAATGATCAATAGGGTAGCAATACATAATTTGCGGGCGCGAATTGGTAATTCGAGGGTACAATTTACTAAATCGAGTGCAAGATTTAGTAATTCGAGGGAACGAAATAATATGTTTTTTCTACCGTGACACCTAAGGGTATCCGTACATTTCAGATGTCGTTATAACAGGATGTTTTAATATCTCGTTATAACGAGATCATCACGTATTTTGTTATATCAAGATAATTTCATGTCTCGTTATAATGAGATAGTGCGGGACTCAAGGGCAGACGTTTGGCGGACGAAACGGGGATTTATATAGAATAGAATAGAATAGATTTTATTGTCAACGAAATTAGGTGTGTCCTCTGAAACAGATTCAACACAACACTTTGCATAGCATATTGCATGCATATTAAGATACACACATTATACAATGATACAATGAACAGTTACTTAACTGAGTTCAGTTCTTTGATGGTGCTCCCGTAGAAGCTTTTTAGCAGTCTGGAAGTATGCGTTTCAATAGATCTGTAAGGCCTTCCAGAGGGCAGCAGAATGATACAGGGAATTGTGATTATCAAATCCACAAGGGGTTAAATGACGGTGCTAGAATGGGTACGGACTAGTGAGGATGAAACAAACAGGTACTTAAATGCACAGACTAGTGAGGGGCAACCAGATCAGATGTGGCCTATCAGGTCCATGTGAGGGAGGAGACAGAATGGCGAAAAGGATGTGACAACAGGGACAATTAGGCCTATGTGTAGGTTAATGTGTAAGAATCACTGTTTTCAGAAAATTTAACTCATGGACTGCAAAACTGTTTATCATAATAACCTTACGTCTGTGCTTCCTAAATTTTACAACTTTGTTGATTTTGCGACCAGGGGAAATAACGCATGGAACTATACTTATTGTAACGTAGCAAACGCTTACATAGCGTCACTCTCCCCCCATCTCTGACATTGGGATCACATCGCACTGTTCCTGTCTCCTGCATACAAACCCTGCATTGCCAGGACAAAGCCCACAGTACAGACTGTAAATGTCTGGACTGAGACAGCCATAGACAAACTACAAGAGTGGTTTAACAGCACAAACTGGGGCCTGTTTATGGAAGAAGCCACTCTGGACAGCCACATAGACCTAAATGCCTATGCCTTCTCTGTGTTAGTCTACATCTTCTGTATAGAGAATATTATCACTGCTAGGACCGTACACCATAAGGTGGCCATGGCCACCTTAGACAGAAACCTGGTCAGACCTTTGGCCACCCCGGGAATATATACATTTTTGCGGCATTTTTTCCTTGCCCAGAATTTTATTTCTTTAGAGGCAGAACTTTTCTCTGCAGCTGCAAGATGCATGGGAGGCATCTAACCTGGGAAGCATCTAACCTAAATATTCCCTTATTTTCAAGATGCCTTATATTCATATTTAGATGCCTCTTGTCCCACTCAGGCCACCCCAGTGATAATTTTCTGGCTTCACCACTGCATCAGAGAGGCAGAGCGCCACTACAAAATGTGAATAGATCAGCACTTCAACAGCTCAGACTTCCGTTGTATGTGGCAAGGTATGAAGTCCATCACAGACTACAAAGGCAACAGTAGCAGCCTAACAAATGGAGCTCACCCATCTCTCTCTGACATGCTGAGCCACTTCTTCTCAGGGTTCAACAGAGTTGACAACCAATCCGCTACCGAGCTACCACTGCCCATCATCTTCTCTAACATTGGCACCACACAAGGTGAGAAGGACCCTAAGCCACATAAACCCCAACAAAGCTGCTGGCCGGGAAGGGGTTCCAGGGTGGGTCTTGGAGCACTGCATGAGACAGTTGGCAGCACCAGTGTTCACCAGCCTGTTCCACATTTGTGAACAGTCCATCGTTCCCATCTGCCTCAAGACTGTTACCATCATCCCTGTTCCAAAACCAGCAGCGGTCAGGTCCCTGAATGACTATTGTGCAGTGGCTCTGATCCCCATGATCATGAAATGATTTGAATGATTGCTCCTAACTTAACAACATCAGCTTGTTTACAGGGCAAACAGGTCAGCTGAGAACGCTGCCTCACTGGACCTTCACACTGCCCTATTGTATCTGGAACAGTAAGACAGTTATGTATGGATGCTGTTCATTGACTACAGCTACGCCTTCACCACCATCATCCCAAACAAGCAGGCTAGGAAACTTAGCATCAACCTGAACCTCCACACATACCTGACTAATTGGATTCGGGATGTTTTCACCAGCAAACCATAGACTGTACACATGAGCAAGCACTCCTCCACTGTCATAACACTACACACTGGTGCACCACAGGGCTGTGTGCCAAGTCCTCTGTTATACTCCCTCTTTGCACATGACTGCAAACCCATTCATGATTCCAACACTGTAATCAAGTTTGCAGATGACACCACTGTGATAGGCCTGATGTCAAACTAGTCAGCCTATAGAGAGGAAATTGAGAACCTGGAGAGCTGGAGCTGGGACAACAAACTTGCCCTGAACCTGAAGAAAACCAAAGAGCTGATCCTGGACTTCAGGAGATTGACACACAAGGACCACCATCCTGTCAACATCAGCAGCGAGAAGGTGGTGTCTAAATCAGCCGTGACCTATCCTGGTCAACAAATACAACAGCCATGGCCAAAAAAGGACTTCAGAGGCTTCACTTACTAAGAAGCATAAAGAAAGCACAACTTCCACAACAGCTGATGGTCAACTTCTTCAAGTATGCCATAGAGTCCATCATCACATAGTGCATTACAGCATGGTACCCAGACAGTACCTCCGAGAACAAGAAGGCCATCCAGAGCATCATCAAAACAGCCCAGAGGATCACTGCCTTGCAGCAGTAACTGCTGTAACTGCAAATTGTAACTGCAAAGCCAGGAACATCTGCTGTGATCCAGCCCACCCTGGGCACAACCTTTTCACTCTTCTGCTGACTGGCAAGCTTTACAGATCCCTGCACATTCGGATAGCAAGACTGCAGAACAGTTTCTACCCCCAAGCTGTCACACTGCTACACATACTGGGCTCATCCCCTCACTCACAACAGCATCACACTGAACTGAACTGAGACTTTCCACACCACAGACATCAGGCACTACACACCCAGAATATGTACTATAACTGTCCTGGCTCCTAGCCATCATTCAACTACTTATGTTGACTATACGACGAAGCTGCTATCACATTAATCTCATCATGACAATCATGTTCTATGAAATCCATTATACCGTGCAATACTGTTGATTATAATCATTATCTTGCAGTAATACTACAATTCTCAGTCACTGCATTTCTCAGGTACAAAAAATCTTGTACAATAACTCATATGCAATATTCTTATACCTTTATATTATGTATTTGTAATTGTACATTGCTATATGCTTTTTTTTTGTTAAATTTTCTTTTAGCTTGTATAGTTGGATTGCCATTCCAGCCACTGGAAAAAAACTCACACTGGTCCATTTGAACTAGTGAGGTGCTGAGTTATCAGCCACCACATGGCTGCACTCAAGTCCTCATCCCTGAGGTGGTTTGTCAGGTGGTGGATGTGGCACCACACTGTATCAGTGCATGCTCCTTACCTCTCTCTCTCTCTACCTTGTGTAGTTTTTATTATGGCTTGTATAGGATGATCAAAACATCTCATTGTACTTGTACAGTGATAATAAAGATATCTTGTATCTTGTACAGGTGGTATGACATGTCATCAATCTCATTTTGTGTGCAGTGCATAGACAGCTTATATACTCACTATACAGCACAAAGGACACATATCATTTCTTGGTTGCAATCATAACCTGAAAGTAGGTGACAGGTGACATTGGCATGCAGATTATTACCCTTTGCAATAGTTTGCAAAACTGCCCTGTTTGTAGAAATATCAAATTCTGCATTGAAGTTTCATCTATTTCAAATAGCATTTGATAAAAGTGGAGCATATGTTTGACTTTCCTAACTCAAAATTTAACTGTATTTCTTTGTCTGTTTGCCTGTTTATTTATTTGATTAGGTGTTATTTAGCTGTTCATTCATAGTTTCTTCTGTTTTTGTCCTTGATATGTCTGAAAACATTTGATTAGTTTATTATAAAAAAACTCTATAATTACTATATTTATTTACTGTTAATTTGTGCCTGTTCAGCACTTTGGTTAACTTTGGTTCTTTTAAACATGCTATAGAAGTAAACTTTGACATTTGACCTTGCTTATTAATATGAAAAAGTTTTTCCGTTTGTTTTGCAGAATCGCTCGCACAAAATGGTAAGTTTATTGTGTTTCAGTCTTTCCTTCTTAGTTATCCACTGCTTTGTGTGTCAATGCATTTGCACTTACTTTTATTAATAAATAATGTGTTAAATGTCTTTGAATGGTATATTACAGGGTATTGGCCATAACCTCATAAAGCCTAAACTCATAAAGTGCTTCAGCAAAAGTCCTGCACCAATACAGTGCACTGCATCAATACAGTTGCGAATCAATCAGTTCAGTTATATAATCAAAATAAAGTTATTGCTAAGTTACCTGCTACTTGTATCCCTCCAATATATGGACTCAGTACCTATGAAACACCACTGGACTGTCAAAAAATCTCCAAAAATAAGCAAAAATGTGCCAGTTTGTTCATGTTCAGCTCTGTACCTGCTCACCTCTCCTCCCTCCCAGTCTGTGGTCAGGCTCCACTTAACACCAAGATAGTTGGGGGTCAGAACGCATCCCCGGGCAGTTGGCCCTGGCAGGCCAGTATGAAGCAGAATGGCTCTCACATCTGCGGAGGATCCCTAATCACCAATAACTGGGTGCTCACTGCTGCCCATTGCATCGGAACGTGAGTAAAAAACATGACTTCCATCTGTCTTCTGTAGCTGCTTCTCCGGGTCAATCTCAGCGTGGAGCCGAACACAGGACACAAGGCAGGGTACTCGTTGAATGAGATGCCCGTCTATTGCAGGGAACTGCATTATTAACTATGGGCATTTCAGGGATACTGATTCATGTTACATAATGTTTTCAGACTGTTTGAGGAATATACAACGCCATCCACAAATATTGGCACCCCTTGTAAAGATTTGTGAAAAGGGTCAGAAAAAATCCACCTTTAAGTGAAGCACCTTCATGTCACACTGAGAAAAATGACAAAAATCCTACCTTTCATTGAAACAAATTTATTCAAAGAAAAACAAATCATTCATCAAGAAATAATTATTTTCAACAAAAATCACACCACAATTATTAGCACTCCAGCATTTAATACTTTGTAAAACCTCCCTTTGCCAGTATAACAGCACTGAGTCTTCTCCTATAATGTTGGCCATGGAAGAAGCCTGATTCTGTGGTCAGTTAACCATTTTTGTGTTGGTCTGGACATGTGCTAAGAATCATTGTCCTGCTGGAAGAACCAGTGACGGCCTAGTTTTTGTTTCCTGGGAAAGGCAGCCAAATTTTGAATTAAAATGTCCTGGTATTTCATGGAGTCCATAATGCCATGTAAAGTTTGCAGGGCCTTTGGAGGAAAAACAGCCCCACAACATCACAGAACCTCCACTATATTTTACAGTTGAGATCTTTTGGTTACAGTTGATTCTTTTCATTATAGCCATCCTTATTTTCTTTTACGCCAAACCCACCTTGAATTTTGATTCCCAAAAAGCTCCATTTTTGTTTCTCAGACCATAGAACATGTTTCCAGTCAAAGTTGTATTAGTGTTTCATGAACTCCAGGCATTTATGTTTGTAGTTAACAGACAGACAAGGCTTCTTTCTGGCATACCCTCCAAATAATGTTAGCATGAAGTCTGATGTTGTGACCCCAAGATCTTATTGGTCTTGTAATTTTTTACAAGATTAATTTGAGATTATTTTGCGTCTCTTGTGATCCCCCTCACTATATGGGGGCAAAATAAACTTGGTCCTCCTCCAGGCAGGTTTGTAACAGTCCCAGTTGACAACAACTTTTTTATTATGGTCAGTACAATTGACCATTTTCAGGTGAGTAGTTATTTTTTTATACCCATGACTTAGGAAGGTCGTCACACTTCTCCCTCGTTTGATTTATGCGTTCTCTTAGTTTTCCCTCGTTGATGGATGACCAGGGGAATTTGGCCTTTGTATCTGCTCATGTTTCCACCTCAGTTAATCAGGAAGTCATGGATTACAGCTTGAAGGTTCCTATGCACCCCAACTCAAAAATCTAAAATTTACGTGAGAAACATGCTTCAGTTACATTGTGTTTGGTACATTTTACAGGGGTGCCAATAATTGTGGCACGTGTTTTTGTTAAAAAATATTTTTTGATGAAGGTTTTGTTTCTCTTTGAATGCATTTATTTAAATTAAAGGCTGGATTTTTCTCATTTTTTTGTGTGAGATGAAGCTACTTCACCAAAAGATGGATTTTTTCTAACCCTTTTAACAAATCATTACATGGGGTGCCAATAATTGTGGAGGGCAGTGTATGGTCATGAGAATACCCATTTAATCATATGTAGGATGTGCAAAATACACACACACATACCACGCGCACAGGCACACTCACAGACAGAGCTGAGGGTGGGATTAGAGCCATCCAGTGCTGGAGGTGTGAGGCTAGAAAGTGAATCACTGTGGTGAAAGATGACGATGGTGTATTAATTCCTCAATTAAGTTCTTCAGCTTCACATAAAAACCGCCTTTAAAAAATTTCTGTGCACCACAGTGAATCTCCTGCTGACTGGCAAGTGTATGTGGGTCTGCAGACCCAGGAGGGAACTAACCCAAATGAACAGGGCAGCGCCGTGAGCCGCATCGTCGTTCATCCACTTTACGACAGTCAGACACACGATAATGACATCGCTCTAATGCAGCTCGGTGCCACTGTGACCTTCACCAATTACGTCCAGCCCGTCTGCCTGGCAGCCAGCAGCAGCACCTTCTACAACGGTACTGAGACCTGGGTCACTGGCTGGGGCGACATCAGCTCTGAAGGTCAGTGTGAAAATACACCAAACCCCATGCCCAATCCATAGCCCATCCATTGCTGGAAGTGAATCTTTGTCATTAGCTATAAGAAATGCTCAATGTTCTCTGCTCAAGCAGATTTACCTTCAAAACTTCACAATGCAGGTCTATCAACTTTTGTAAAACAGAGTCATCCCGCTTGTCATCATAACTAAATGTTTCTTCACACCAGTCTCCCTTCCATCACCTGGGACTCTACAGGAAGTGCAAATTCCTATAGTTGGAAACAGGATCTGTAGCTGCCTTTATGGCACAGCAAACATCAACATCACGAACAACATGTTATGTGCTGGTCTCTTACAAGGAGGGAAGGACTCATGTCAGGTACAGCAGCTTCACAGTCATTTTCAGGGCATATAAATGAGAGCTGTCCCTAAGCTTACAGGCTTCATTGTTGGAATATGAAAGAATTTCATGGATGTTGATTTTGCTACTTACGATATGAATGTATTTGCAGGGAGACTCTGGGGGTCCACTGGTGACCCAGCAGGGCTCTGTCTGGGTCCAGGCCGGGGTTGTCAGCTTTGGTGTCGGATGTGCAGAACCAGATTTCCCTGGAGTTTACACCAGGGTGTCCAATTATCAGAACTGGATCATCTCCACCATCACCTCTAACAACCCAGGCTTTGTCACGTTCACCTCCAGTGGCAATGATGATAATAACAGCATTTGTCCTGAAATTGGTCTTAGCTCCTCCTCCATGACCAGAGCCTCAAACATCCTCCTTTTCTCCCTTCTCCTCTCATTAGCTCCTTCTTTTCTGCATCCCTGCCTCAAACTGTAAACATTTACTATTTTAGGCATTAGAAAAAACACCAGTGAGAAGCTATGTGCTGGAGGTCAAATGCCAAAGTGATGTAACAAATAAAAGTCTTGTGAAATTCTGGGGCAATTATATCTTAACTTTCAGCCTGCGTGACATTAATACTTAATAATAAAAACGTACCCTTATACTGTTAACTGTAATACTTCTTCCTCTTCATCGCCTAATAAAACCAAGACTCCTTAAGAGTGTCTTGTACTGAAGTTTTTATTGTGTCTGTGATTTCATAATTAACACTAAAAGCATTCAAACCATTCATAATAACCAGATGCATTTCTACAGTGGGGTATCCATGTGTTATTCTGTAGTACTGAGAGGAATGCCATTCTTTAAAATGTTTAACGCAGTTTTGAGTACCACGAGAATAGCTGTCATTATGCTTTAAAAGTGTGAATTTATACATCAAATTCATATCGATTTAACTGTTGGAGAGGGAAAAAACTGCTTTGGTGTTTCATGACAGCATTTTTTTTCCAAGACCTGACATGCTGTCAATCAACTTCTGGGGCAAATCCTGCCTGATGACAGCCCATTCATGCATAATCAATACTTGGAGCTTGTCAGAATTTGTGTGCTTTTCTTTGTCCACCCACCTTTTGAGGATTGACCATAAATCCTCAATGAGATTGAGGTCTGGGAAGTGTTCTGGCCATGGACCCAAAATGTCGATGTCTTGTTCCCCGAGCCACTTATCACTTTGCCTTATGGCATGGTGCTCCATCATGCTGGAAAAGGCCTTGTTTGTCACCAAACTGTTCTTGGACGGTTGGGCGAAGTTGCTCTCACAGGACGTTTTGGTACCATTTTTTATTCATAGCTGTGTTCTTAGGAAAAATTCGCAGACTCACAGTTGAGATCTTTTGGTTACACGGGATTCATCAGAGAAATGACTTTACCCCAGTCCTCAGCAGTCCAATCCCTGTACCTTTTGTAGAATATCAGTCAGTCCCTGATGTTTTTCTTGGAGAGAAGTGTCTGCTTTGCTGCCTTTCTTGACACCAGGCCATCCTTCAAAAGTCTTCACCTCACTGTGCGTGCAGATGCACTCACACCTGCCTGCTACCATTCCTGAGCAAGAAAAGGAGGTGGGCGTGGCACACACGAGGATCGTCCGGAGCAGGGCGTGACACAATCTTATTAGCAGCTCCTTCAGTATCCTTGTCTGTGAAGCCATTTTTGTGTAAAGCAATTATGACTGCACATGCACATCACAGGCAAGGATATTCATAATGGGAAAGGTTTCAGTTTTGTATTTATTGATTTTCTGTCTCCATGGTGTTTTTCTATTTGTCTCCCTGTCTTAGGTTTTCCATACTTGTGTCTGGTTCACTTCAAGTCCTGTTTATTATTTTAAATTCCTGGTTATTATCTTAGTGTAGTCATTCTGGTTTGTGGTTTAGGTTTTCTGGTTTTAGTGTTTCTTGAGTTCCTAGTTCTTGTCTTGTTAATTGTAAGTTATTTCACCTGTGTCTTGTTGTTCCAAGGCCCTCTTGATTGGTTGTTTTTGACAATTCATACCTGTGATTTGTTAGTCCTCGTTATCAGTACATTTATGGGCTTGCTTTTGTTCATTGCCCTCTGTTCCTGTGTGTTGATTGCTTTGATCCCTTGCCTGGTCCTGCTCTGTGTTGCACTGGTCCCTGTTGTTGTTATTATTTTTCCCTGTTAATGATTGACCCATCTTAGTCTGTTTAGTTTGTGTTTTCCCTGTGTGTATCATTTAATTCAACAGACTCTTGGTTGTCTCGGAGCCACAAGTGGATTGTTGCACTCTTCCTGCCTGCACCATGCCCTGCCGTGACAAGGTCGTCGTTCTTCTAACAACATGCATAGATTACTGAGCACAATACAAATTTTTCAACGGGAGTCAATAGAGAGGATGCTTCTGTTGTCAGATGCTGAGAAAGCATTTGACCATGTTGAATGGTCATACTTTTTCATGCACTATATAAATTTGGTTTAGGTGAAACATTCATCAAATAAAAGTAAGATTATAATGACCCTCTGTCATCTGAGTTTACTCTTGGTTTGCGGTTCCCCAATTTACACATTCAGAGGTGTGAGACAAGGTTTCCCTCTCTCACTTTTACTTTTCGCCTTAGCCATAGAGACATCTGCTGAAGTACTGAAAGAAAACCCTGACATACATGCCTTAACTGTTGTAGATAGACAATATAAGATTAGCCTCTATGCAAATGATATTCCGATTTTCTTGATTAAGCCTAAACTATCCATCTCCATTCTCACTGCGACCATGTCTCAAGAAAACACCATGTCTATGGTGAAATATGACCTTGGCAGCATCATGCTACAGGGATGACCTTAAACACAAGGCCAAAGTGACACTATAAAAAACAGAAAGGTGAATGTTCTGGAATGTCCCACCAATCTAGAGGATCTCTACAAATTCTGCCAAGAAGAATGGGGAAGAATCACTGCTGAACAATGTGCAAAACCTCTACATACTGTACATACCTCTACATACTGTACATAACTATTTCAGCAAAAGGGAACAAAGAACTGATAAAGTTCTGGAGAGATTTAGCAGTGAAACTACAGAGTGGTGAGTTGTAGTAGTCAAGATGGCTAGAGATAAAGGTGCGAATGAGGGACTCAGCAGCACAGTTAGAAAGGCAAGGCCTAAGCTGGACAATGTTGTGAAGATGGAAGAAAACTGTTGCTATGGAATGTATGTGTGTGGCAAATGAGAGGGTTGGGTCAAAGGTAAGACAAAGCTTGCGAACCAGGTGACAGAGGGAGATGGTAATGTGGTCCAACTGGAGGGTAATTAGCCTAATTTTGTTGAGTGTGGATTTTGTCTCAAAGATAATTAATTCCGTCTTATCATTTTTGGCTCATCCATAGTTTGATTTCAGAAAGACAAATTTCGATGCACTCCAGTGGTAGGTTGTTTTTTTTTTTTTTTTTTTCTCTTCTCTTCTCTTCTCTTTTTTTTTTTCTTTTTTTCAGTGGCAGGTTGTTTATGAAGCTGGTACTGACAGATCTGCGTGTTGTCGGCATAGACGTGGAAATTTAGGTTAAAGCGGAGAAAGATCTGACCTAGAGGGTAAATGATGAAGAGTAGTGGCCCAAGGACAGACCCCTGGAGGACACCACGTATGATAATTGTTGTGTCTAATCCATGACCTTATAGGGTAATGAAATGTTTTCTGTCAGTGAGATATAAGATAAACGCTGCTCCTAGGTTGTGGAATCTCTGAATCAAAATAGGGCATAAGAATAATGAAAACCACATTTAAATCGGCAGAAGTAGGAGGCTTATGGCACTGATGTCAGTTGCAACAAGTTGATCATTTAAAACTTTAACTAAAGCACTTTCTGTGTTGTGGAAGTGGCGGAAATTGAACTGAAGTGGTTCAAGGAGGCTATTATTTTGAATATAGGCAATATAGGCAAGGAGCTAAGAGGAGACCATACCTTCCAATGTTTTTGAAAAAAAAGGAAGATTTGAAATTGGGTGCTAGTTAGCAAGGTTGATTGGGTCAAGGTCAGGCTTTTTAAGGATGGGGTGACAGCCACTAATTTGAAAGCAGTAGGAACATAGCCATGGGCTAAGGACAGGATTGAAGAAGGTGATGAGGAGGGGACGGAACACCAGGAGATATTTTGGTAAAACTTTTGGGGGACATGAATAACATAATAGTACATGCTAACTTAATGCATTAATTAACCAGTAACTAAGCATTAGTTACATACTAATGCAACACAAATATTGAATCAGCATTTCAGTGGTTTGTGTCCAAAGAGGCATAGATACCATAACATTTTGGAATAAAAAAAAACTCAAGGAAAACATTACATATTACATAGACTAGCAGAAATATTGTGATCAGGGGTTTTGAATAGTCACTTGACAATAGGAAACAGATGACGTGGATTCCTACTATTGCAGTTCTTGAGACTGGAGTAGTAGACAGATTTAGCAGTGTATAAGGCATGGGTTCTTTGTAGGCCTCAGCATGGACAGTAATGTGGGATTTCTTGAGTAGGTGCTCAAGTCAGACAGATGTTCGTATTGTTGTAGTTAAGAAAATTTCAATGGCAGCTTGTGCCACGATGAATATAAATGGCGCAAAAAAAGTACAATTAACAGGGGAAGTATGTTTCTGTGGCTGGGAAAGTGTGTAACTGCAGTGCAGTACTATGAGTGCTGGGCTGCCCCCCAAAGCTGGAGCCAATCACCAGAGAAGCTGACAATCTGCAAGACACAGCACTCCGGCTGTGGCAGGAAGTCTCTACAGTCGGGCTGTGGTAATGTGATTAAACATGGTAGATGGTTAGAAAACCAGACGGAAGGTCTCATACTACCTCTGTTTTTACCCCAGTGTGTGATAAGCCCAGACTTCTTACCAGGAACAACTGACAGTAGCTTTCGAATTTGGCCAACTAAAAGGTTTTCTATATGATTTCAGAATCAGAATCAGATTGGCCAATTGTGTGTGCATGGCACACAGAAGGAATTTGTTTCCGGCAGTTGGTGTCTCTCCAGTACATTATAATACAATAGAACAAAACAGTTCAGATTAAATACAATATAAAGCACATCTTATTTACAGACAGAACAATGTACATAAAGTGCAAACAACATACAAGGTGCAAAGTGTATGGTATGTCTTAGATTAATTTCAATGCTGTGTTGTGAGTGGAGCAGGATGTAGCAGTCAGGGAAACAGGTGTAGGTTGATGTTGCACGTCAGATGTTTGTAATGGTGATAGCTTGAGGGAAGAAACTGTTCTTGTGGTAACTGGTCTTAGTCTACAGACTTCTGAATCATCTGCCAGAGGGGAGGAGTTCAAAAAGACAGTGCCCAGGGTGTGATGGGTCAGTGACGATTTTCCTTGTCCTTTTCCTAATTCTTGAAACGTATGAGTTCTAGAGGGAGGGTAGGGGGGCGTCAAATGATTTGTTCTGCTGTCCTAACTGTCCGTCTCAGTCTGTTCCTGTCCTATTTGTCAATGGATCTGCCTCACAGTGGATCTGCAGCCAGCCCCTTCTCATACATCCTGCTTTGTAATACAGGCCCCAGGAGACAAAACAAAAACATATTTAGGATACAATTATATAATCAATATTGGCTCAGCTGTAATTTGAAAGTATTCACATCCAAATTGGAGCAAAGGTGTAGGAATTACAGCTCTTTAAGACGTAGCCGCCTCTTTTTCAAGGGACCAAAAGTAACTGGACAATTGACTCAGAAGGCTGCAAAAAAAAAAACAAGGCTGCATGGGCTCTTCCCTCGTTAACCTGTCATCAATT
>JABFEA020000048.1:4499009-4513822 GCA_019775915.2 Cyphomyrus plagiostoma
CTTTGCTTTGAATTGAAGAGAATGAGCCTCCAGATTGACTTGCACCTCCAAGACCGTGCTTTCTAATGAATGTAAAAAATACCTAATTTATTTGAATTATAACTATGCTATAGATTCACGGACATTTTCGGACATTTCTTTGTCGACTTTGCTATGATGCGATGTGTATGACGTGTGTGGACTGTGAAGCATTGCCAGTGTCCGTTGAGAAAATGTATAGAATGTGACATTTTTAAAATACATGCATCTAGCAGGTTGCATGTGAACTGAGGCGCATAATAATGATACTGTTCTGTGAGGATGTGCTGTTTTCTCTTTTTTTCCCCATCCCATCGAGACCATTATGTCCAACACCAAGACAAGACTGAGACTAAATAGAGTCGAAACCGAGACCACAAAAGACAGGTCTTGAGACTGGTCTCGAGAACTACAGCACTATCATTCTTATAACTAATGTCTTATAACTTGCATTGCAGTGCCTCTCTGTCTTATGACTGTTATAACTAGCATTGACTCTTTTGACTAATGTCTTGTGACCTATGTTGCAGTGCCGCTCACATTCTTGACTAGTGTCTAACTTGCATTGCAGTGCCTCTCACTGTCTTGTGACTCGTGTTGCAGTGCTTATCATTCGTAATGAGTAGTGCCTTACGATTGGCATTATAGTGACTCTGTCTTTCACCTGTCTTATGATTTATGTTGCAGTGCCTCTCTCAGTATAACGTGTAGGACATATGCAGGGTACATAATCCTTATGCATCTCAAAGTTCCTACATAATCTTGAAATATGTAGAAAATCACTGTAACTGTGTAAAATGCACTTTTCCACAGCAGTGGCTACAAGGCTGCGATTCACCAGCGCCTGGCTGGGTCTGTGCTCTGCGACAGGCTGCATGACCCTCCCCGTGGTCCATGATTGGATGTATAGATACCTGCAAATGAGTGAAGATCTTGAAAACCCACAACCTCAGGGCCCAGGAATCTACACAGAGCTGCTTATGTAATAGACATTTTATTCAGAAATGCTCATTTAAAACGCTGACCATTGTGCCCTGTAGCACATAGATTATATCAAGTGGCCAATTCAGCTGCCATCGACATATTACTGACATGCACCTTTCACCCACCTGCCCCGCTGGCCCGCTGCCTTACCGTAACTAATGGTGCAAAATGGAACAAAAACAACATAAAATGAAAGTTAAGTTGTATTTATTCAGGATCCTTGGCTAAAAACCAAAGAACCTGGAAAACACAAACAGAGCCAGGGAGAGCTGGGATCCAGGCATCTCCACATCACCCTCACGTCGTAACCCAGAGTGAGAAGCAGCCTCACAGGCCGGCTGAATGTGCCAGGAATGCGTGGGAGGTTCTTACTGGTCGTCTTAAATATCGCTGGCTTTCATAGCAGCATTTAGCAAACAAGCACTTTTCGATCATTCAGAGTGACAAATGTCTCTCTGGGGCCATGTGTGAGTATGGACTAAGCAGATGTAAATGGACAGAGAAATACAAAGACACATGAAAAAGGATATTCAAATCCTGAACAAGGCGTGACAGCTTCCTGTGTGAAAGGATTTGGTGATGTGGCACATTCTGATTGGCCGCAGAACTAAGCGCATTGTGTGGGAATCTGAGGTAAAAATAAAGACTGAGCAAACAGTCCCATAATCCCACCCCATTCTTCATTTTCTAATCTTCACCTGCTTTCATCCCTCTAACCGGTCCCTGGTTACGCATCTGAATAGGATATAAATAATAAAAAAAAAAAGATTATCATCATTTGATGCACTATCAAAATACAGTGGTACCTTGGTTCTCAAACTTAGTCTTTTCTGGACTCCGGATCGAATCCAAAAAAGTTTGAGTTCTGATCTAATTTTTCCCCACAAGAATTAATGGGAAAACCAATTAACTGGTTCCAAGCCCCCCAAAATTATACCTAAATATATTTTTTAACCATTTAAACACAAAATGAATAAGATAAAATAAGCAGAGCATTTTTTCTTAATGGCTTCCAA
Source organism: Cyphomyrus plagiostoma (assembly GCA_019775915.2). Lineage (NCBI taxonomy): Eukaryota > Metazoa > Chordata > Actinopteri > Osteoglossiformes > Mormyridae > Cyphomyrus > Cyphomyrus plagiostoma. The sequence continues at coordinate 4,501,028 of JABFEA020000048.1, forward strand.
AAGGATGAAGATCGTATCCCTGTCCTGCCCCAGTCATCTTCTCCTTCCGTGTGCCACGCCCCCTTGTTAACCTTGTGTGGGATCCCTATGTGATCAGCTGTTTCTGGTTGTTGTCATTAGTCCTCTGTATTAAGTCCGCTTTTCAGTTTCTTTCCCCAGTGTGGTCATTCGGTGCGGTCATTCAGGCATTCAAGTAAGAATTGCATTGTAGTATGACACATTTCTTGGCGCGTACAATTTATATTAGGTCAGCGTTCACGGTTTGATTTCAGATATTCAGATCGAGTTCTAGGTCAAACTGGTTTGTTCGACTTTCAAGAAATTCGAGTTCTAGTGAGTTCGAGAACCGAGGTACCACTGTAATTAAAGCCAAAAATGATGTCATTTCATTTCATCCAGTAAAATCAATCAATTTGAATAAACCAAACATCATGCATTAAATGACTATTGATATTACATTATGGGCTGCAGTAACCAAACGAAACACAAGAAGCACACAAGAGAGGTGAGTTTGAATGTGCACCTGGTCTAGCTCTCGCTGCGTCTCCTCCTCCATCCTCCTGATGTCCTCCATAGACAGGTCCACCCAGCGATCCAGCCAGCAGAAAAGCTGACGGTGAAAATTGGTGAAGAGCCTCTTCTCCTGCTACTTGGTGACAGTGTGGGGGGAGAAGACACAGACCGTCACTGGGATAAACATTGCAGCCTCAGCCTGTACCGCTCCACGGTCTGCTTTACCTTGTGAATGAATTTCTCCACCCTGCCCTGCAGCCCCCACCAGCGGAAGTGGACGGTCACCAGCTTGTAGGCAGTCATGAAGGGACAGTTACTTCCATGCAGCTCTGTCTGCACAGGATGGCACAGAGAGGGTGTCTATCCATGCATGATCTCATCTGACCTCACAAAAGCCTCAGCTGGACACAAGAGAGGAAAACATACTAATGGCAAAAAAGAATGTTGGGAGGTCTGGTCCCACACGGACCTGGGGCACAATGGAGGAGTCGGTATCACCTTACCTTCCAGCCTGGACCCAAGGGGCCCCTGCCAGTTTTCTCTGAGTGGAAGATGGCTGGATCCTCATCAGCCTTGTAGTCCTGGTTCAGGAACAATGCACAAAACAGGTCAGAACTCGGTGCTGATCCCAGTTCAGGGGATAGCAGGTAACAAGAATCAACTGATCCGCACTCATCGAACCATCTGGGGGCGAGGGGGTGAACCCACCAGGTCATCCACCTGTGAGCGGTCCGCGATGTCGATGGGCACCACCTCCGTGTCTTCCCACTCCTCTGGAGTCAAGCCGTGAGGCTTCGGGGACACAGTGAGAGGAGGACGGTGTCAGGGAAGGGTACTGGGGAGCAGCCAGACAGGTGAGCGACCTGCACACTCACGTTGTCCGTGGTTCCCATGTCCGCCTTGTGCCAGGTCTCAATCTTAATGAAGAAGTCGTCTTTCATGTATTCATTCTGCAGAAATCAGGGTATTACAATGGTTAAGTTGGACATTTTAAGCACCTTCTCTGGCAGAGGCAGCTGTACATGTTACTAAATCACATAAGGATACTTACAGTCACAACTGCATTCCACAGTTTTATAAGGCAGGCAGCATGGGGAGGAAAAAAAAGCATATCAGCATTAATGTGGAAGCGGATTCCGGACTGGGGCTGGAGAGAGGCGGCTGGTGGGGGTCTGTACTGACTGGTGCGGCAGTATGGGTATGCATTCCAAGCCTTTTCGTGGAAGATCAAGGCTCCCTCAGGGGCAAACATCTGGATGAAACTGGGCACCTTACTGCATGACAGCGAGACGGAAATTCGTAAATACAGACACTAATTTTGTGGATCTAAATTTTACATTCAAGATAGCTGCCATCAAAGCGGCTATAAGTTCAGTCACCCTGTGGTTGTTAACTGTCTGTTTGCAGCTGGATGCAGGGGCAGACCTGTGGATGTGGTAGATCTTGTGCGTGTACTGGCCCTTCTCCCCGTCCTTTTCATACGGCTCGTTGCGCAGGACCTCGATGCCTTCGCCTCCACCGGTGTTGTTCTTGCTGGCTTCGGCCACAGAGTACAGCTGGCCGACCTGATACTGGGGGAAACGGAACAACCGGCTGCTCCAGTGAACGGCCTCTAATTAACGGAGTGAGGTTTAAAAAGGGAGACGATAATGGCGATGCACGGCGACGCGTCCGCTTACCTCTTCTACAGAACATGGCAGGAGCACTTGGCTGAAAAAGACAGAAATTCAAACAGGCGATTTCGGCATTATTGTTATCATGACTAATAACAATGACTAGTCGTTTCTGATGGTGACAGAATTTATTCTGGATTTTGCACTACGGTTTCGCACAGATCGATAGCCACTCGGACATTAGAAACATATGAATATACTCAAAATACTGTAAAGCGGCTGACGCGGCGGCCCACGGGGGTATTAAGCCTCTTACCGGCCGACCGGATCGCGGCATTGGCGCCGCACCGACACCCAGCGTCACCCCGAGGCTTAACACCGTAAATACCGCGCAAGCTGCGACGGCTCCGTTAAGAACGGGGCTGTACTCACTATTCCTTAATGAGCACCATGTCGAACCGGGCAGCTCCAGCGCCGAGATCCGCTCGCCGGAAACACGGAACGTGCGCCCTCCCCCAGCGTCACGGAGCGGCGAGTGAGGGGAGGGACGGGGACGGCAGGACCAGGCGGTGTGAGGCAGGAGGGGGTGGCCGGACCCTGCGCTGCTCGCTGAGAGCGCTCCGTAGGACCGGCCTCTGCGCTACACACTGACCGGCCGCGTCCCATCACACCAGGGGAACTCGGAAACTTACCGAGGGAGCCGCTCTCTTGCACCTCAGCCGCGTAATCACCGCCACGATTGGCTGCAAATTCTATCATACCGGTAATTAAACTACATCTACAACAGCCAAACCTATCTAGAATTACCTAAAGTGATGTGCTTTGATTCAGAGTCCGTACATTTTAATTAAGTAGCCTACCTTACGTAATGTGGTTAAATACAATTTCGAAGGAAACCAGAACATTAACACTGACATGCTAGGTAATATAAATAATTTATTATGATCATTTTACAGTAATGTCCAGGATCAGTTTCCTTATTTATTTTTAAGACCGTACAGTCAGACATTTCTGAGACTGAGACACTGTACACAATACTTTGATTCTATACATATTTACAGACATTTTCCCCCAAAACACATAGCACTCAAACTTGTCACACCATCAGAATGTACTTCATATACATCAGCTGAACCTGACATTAGTATTTACAATCTCCACAGGCACACCAGCCATTTCACATGCTCTCCCTCTACATCTACATACTATTCTTGCTTTCATATTATTCAACCTGTGGGAAAAATACAAATGCAGAATTTATTGTGCATACTATCTTAGAAACACAAATAATAGAGTATTTATTAATATAATCTGCAATCCAAGATTCCTGCAATAAACCAAGTATTCTACTAAACCACAGAATCTGAAGGGTCTTGTTTCTCTATGAACACAAGTGCATAATACACACACACACACCAGTTCAAGTTACACGGGGGGGCGGGGGGCATTTAAAAACACTCATTTACACACACTGTGTGGTATCTGTATGTCCGCTGGGAGTGATGGGGCACCGTCTCACTCCCACCCATTATCCTTGATCATGTGGGACACCTCAATGATGAACTTCCCCTCCTTGTACTTCTGGCTGAGTTCAAAAGCCTGTTCCTGCAAAGACGAGGGAACAGGATCAGGGGGGGACAGCGCATCTCCCACTCTCAGGCCCCGATACGTCATTCCCAAAGACGCAAAGATGTTACGACGGGATCCATTGTTTACGTTTCACTACTGTGCCAGTCTTTCTTTAAATGCGTGTGAGGTCTGCCTTAATTTATAAATGAATGATTACATTGTAATGTACGTGTGTCAAGCTCTCCTGACTACAGACGACACGTCTTTGCCCTTAAGTATATGTGAGTAGTTATAGGTCACACAAAGATCTCATATTAAACACTTCTGTCCCTCTGCAAAATAATCTTTTAATTTATTATTTCACAGAGTCGATATGACCGCACTTTTCTAAACTAACCGACAAAAAATAAGTCTAAAGTCTAAATTAACTGACTAAGTATATAAGTGTAGCACCGGGTCTAGCACAGCCTCCAGGAACTCCAGTATCTCTTTTATACAGAAACACGGGACTTCCTTCCTGCCAACATGTTCATTTTCAGCTTTTTAGCGTGAAAAAAGCAATAGCATTTTACAGAATGACGTTTTGGGGTTTTAGAGTGGTCTTAGAGTGGACAGGGAATACATGCTCTCAGGCCGCTCCTGCATCTAGGTGCTGGTGGAGACAAGATGGCCAACAGCACACCAGATGCCAGCGATCATTAGCTGTTTGACCGCCTCAAGGAGAAGCCGCGGTGAGAAGGAGGGGGCAGCTTACGTATTTCCAGCCCAGGGTGGTGTGGCAGCTCTCGCAGTAAATATCCGCCACCGCGTGCAGCCCTGTCAGCAGGAGGCGCTCCTCAGCCGGCCCGCAGCCCACATTCACCCTGAAATCACAGTCGGCACAGAGGTAAAGCCAGTTGCCCAAACAGAACGGCCACTCAGAGCTGCTTTGAGAGGGCAGGGACTCACACAGAGTTGAATAAGTAGGCCCGTCCCTGGCTGCCTTGGAAAGACTAGAAGAAACAAAACAGGAATTCAGTGGTACCAGCTTCCTGTGGTCCTCGAGCAGTAAAATAAGAGAAGCCCAATATATCGTACCTTAGAAAGCAGCTCATCGTGGCTGGCCAGGTGTGCCCGGCAATGGACACAGCTATACTTACGCTCACAGGAGTCCAGGTATGCCTGGAAAGTTTTAACCTTCGACAACTTCACCATGTCTGAAACCGATTAATATAAAATTCGCTCAGTTTTGCCGTACACTTTCCAAACACTTCATATCCTGCATGGCAATGTCAATCACGGCTTACATCTGGGCGGAAGTAACTGAAATAGGAAATAATACGTCACTATTTATATTACAGAAATAGAAACAAGAAAATCCACGTTAGGCGAAGCACAGCTTTGAAACTAAAGAAACCGACAATGTCGATGCTGCTTAAATCTTGAAATAGAATAAACACACACTTGACCTACATATCAGGTACTGTTCAGAACATAGATAACATTGACTATTTACAATAGATATTAACGATATATAATAAAAATACAGAAAAATATACAAGCAGAGTTTCGCATGCAACACGAAACAAAGCACACAAATCACTGCAGACAGCTATTAACCACTATCTGGCAAACACTGACGTTCACCTATAATTTGTGTTCTTACCGACAGGCCTAATGTATCGCGAACAGATGTTTAACTACTTTAACCTGAAGGAAACGCTGATACATCAGCTAGAGCCCAGCATGGGGTTTGGAGCTGCCGCATGGGAGGTCACGCCCACACCAAACAGGAGCCACACTACAATTTAGACGGTTGTATATGAACCATGAAACACATCCAAAGTAAGAAATTCATGCGGCTGTCTGATTCCCAGATCTGTTTCGGTCGCAGTCGTGACGAAAATAATGTGCAGTTTGTTCAAAACGCGACCTCATTTCGCAGCGCCACCAGTACCCCGAAAAAAACAAACCCATCATTCGCCAATCAGAGGACAGAAGCACGACGCAACGTCAGCCAGCGAATCGCTTTCGCAGGTTCGGATTGCGTGTTGAACATGGTTTTGTTCTTTGTACTGCTGCTCAGTATAGCGCCCTCTAGCAGACTGGGCATGCACCACAGGACTTAATGCCTTAAAGGGCCGTAACTACACAGACACACGTACAGATAGACGCACGCGCGCGCGCACACATACGCATGCACGCACACACAAATCTTAATCATAAATAACCAAACCAAGCAAGTCTTTCAGCATTTTCAGATTTTTAAATTGCAGTCACAGATTTTCATAAAATTTAATTTTGAAATAGAAAAATGTCCCCACAACATCAGAATAGCAGGTTTTATTTGATTCCGAACAACAAGAAAAGGCTCAGCTAGACACCAGTTTGTCCACAGTTTGCAAGACTTGAATGTACTATGGCATCCTCTTGCATGCAACTAAACATTTTTTTTGACATTGAAACAGAATAACACATTTTACATAAAATACTATTATGAAAAAATACTTAGGTAACATGGCAAATGGATCTACTGATGTCTATTGGATCAAGTGAGAGTGGTAATTATTAATTATAATGTACTTACCAGGACATGTCTAACCATGAACATCAACAGACTTACATGTAACAACAAAAGAAATGACACAAAAATGGACACTGCAAAATTAATATACTTGTGCATTCCAGTGGGCTAAGGGTTTTGCCTGATGGAGATATAACTCCAATGCAGTTACAAAGGCTTAACCTGCTGAAAACTGGGGCTTGATGCCCCCTGGTGTTGGAAGGATGATAGTGTTTCCTTTCACTGTCAGCTAAGGATGTTCAGCTGAAATGAAGGACTGATACGCTACAGGCTGTTCTCTCCTGGCACGAGAGGGCAGGTCAGGCTCCTCCTCACTGGCAGATCTTTCCCTAATGGCTGCAGGGCGGAGTGATCTGCGGATGAGTGCGGAGGTAATCTGTCAGGAGCGTGGGGTAATCAGTCATCACTCCTGTCGCTCCAAGAGCAAAGGCTTCCTCAATGTCTGTCAGCTCATTACAGACAAAGAGGTGCACCTGAGGAGGAAAGAAAAAGTCAGGGGATCAGGGGCTCGGTCTAGCCATGCCAGGAAGACCATCACACCAGATGCATCAAAAACGGTGCATCAGTCACTGCTGAAGAGGGGAAAGGCTGTTTGGAAGGACCCACTGGCCATGTTTAAGAAAGATGGCAAACCTTAACCACGCTGGAGAAAAGCCTCCAGTCACACGTTACAGAGCATCATCAGAGAGCAAGAGCATGTGTGTGGATAGGGATAAGGGAGACTCGCAGAGTGTGGGGTCGTACCTGAATGCCTCGTTCCACCAGGTGTTTCAACAGACTTTTCCTCATCATTATCCTGGAACAAGACAGGCAATTATTGGTAGACTTGTTTTCAGTGTGACAGGTTCAGATGCCATGACACACAATGAGGGCAGTCATAAATATGCTTAGTGTGGGGGGTGGGGTGTGGAGCTAGCCTACCTCCTGCCCCAAGCGGCCAGTAAGAGGATCTCCCTGTCTCTCCTGGCTTCATATGAGTGTCCCACCCCCTTCCCCGTAACACATAAACATGAACTTCAGGGACACCCGATCATTCCCAATCATCCTGTGCCACTGATTGGACCGTGGGGGTGGGAGCAGGACAGAGGTAAATAAGATACGTGGGGCTTTGGCCATTGAGGGCGAGCAGGATGCAGTTTGATGTGAAGTCAGTATAACGGAGCTTCAACTAAAGTGAAATGGATTGGAGCCCTGGCAGATGGAAAAGGTCAATAATAAAGAGTAGCTCTACTCTGGTCCCCGAGCAGAGTGGGGGGGGGTGGGATACTTACTTCTCAATCAGAAAGATGACAAATCTGTTCCTCAGAATTGAAGAATCAGGAATGTATGTCCTGCAAAGCAAATACAGCAAGGTTGGTCTAAATCTCAACAGAATTATGGAACGTGTGAACATGAAACACACTAGCATATCCAAAACTCCTACACAGGGGACCAAGTGCATTTGCTTTAACAAAACTTAAATGCAGAAACCTTTAGTCTTTGGCACTCTGAAAAGGTGTTTGGCAGGTTTTGGTTGTGATTAGGTGTGTGTAGGTAGGTGTAGGGTTAGAGTTTTGTTTAAGGTTAGATTTGTGCATATTATGGTTATGGTTAAGGTTAGGTGTGTGTGGGGGCACACCTCCCTCACCGGTTGAAGACGCGGGGCAGGTAACTCTGCAGGAAGCTCTCTCCTAGTGGAACGAAGGGCAGCAGGCCGGTGTAGTAGAGCAGGAGAAGCTGGAGGCCTCGCACCAAGGTGAACATGTATGGCATGGAAGGGTTCTGCAGGGCGGGAGGCAGCCAGAACACTGATTACCGTGATAAATGAGGTGCACGTGTAAGATGTGCATCATTGCTCTTCAGACATTTTATTATAATTGGCATTAAGCGTAAGGAGAAATCAAAAGCATGTGCATGTAGTTGTTTAAAACTTTCTTTCAAAAAAGTGGGCATTAAAGTAATCCATAAAGGCATTAAAGAATCCATGCAGTTTAAACACTGACCATCTCTTAAACATCCCATAAACCAGGTGCCCAAATAGCTAGCGTGTTGTCAGGTTGGAGCTACAGTCAGAAGCATCTTGCTGAATGATTGTCCTACTGAGGGTGGGAATAGAAAGTTAGGGATCACCATGCCAACACTGCAGCTCTTCCAGTGAACATTACTCAGACACAGTGGACAGTGCGGTTCTAGACAGTGACTGGGGGCTCTCACCTCTTTGAGGCATTTTTTCATGATGCCGGACTCAACGCTGGCCCACACCGTGTGGTCCTCTCTACCATACTGCTGCACAAGCAAGGATACCTGTGGTTGGGATACAGTGTTCTCACAATGTCAAGGAAACCCAGATTCGCTGAGAGAATGTGGGTGACTGATGTAGTGAATCAAATGGCACCAGGTCTTTAATGCGTTTTAAAATGGTCAATAATGTTATCCTATTAATGGGGGAAACTCAACAAGCTAGCATACCAACTTATGGTTAAAAAGTGTTATAAAAAAGTTACATAACTTTTACAGGCATGATGTGCATAAAAGTCGGTCAACATTCGAAACAGTTACGGGTACTTATAGCATTCCCTGCTTAGGCACCTCCTGTGGATAAAACTAGGATAACCTCATTTTCATGGTTTCTTTTTTGACCAGTCAATCTCCATATATTCACCTTCTTGATCAGTTGGTCGTTGTCTTCTTTGATCTCAATGTTGATTGGCATTTTCGGAAAACTCTGGAAGACGTCTTCCAACAAGGCAAACTTTCTATCTGTGCCCGTGCTGAAATACCCTGCCAGAAACGCGGTGGCTTACAAAGTGAGTTGTTGCAATATTGGCCACAAAGGGGTGAATGCTGATGAAGAACGTAGCATCATCTTCTTTTGCTAATCGGCCTCCTGCAGTAGCTATCAGTTTTATTGAGTTTTTCACATTGGTGTTAATTCACTACAGCGATTTTTCATCTCAACTATACAAATGCAGTTCTGGAATAAAATCTGCAACTCACGTAACAATCCTATTTCCTTATGCATATCCTACTAACCTTCACGAAAAGTGACCTCTAGCTTTTCTTTGTAGAGAGGCAGGTCCTGAAAAAAGAAAAAAAAATGAGTTAATCTCATCGTTAACAACTACTACTTAGAACCGCAAATTCTATCAAGCAACTGTATGCATTATTTTAAAACTTAGTTTGATAAGAATGTACAGGGAACTACATTGAACCGCTAAACCTTGTTTGACCCACTAAATTCTAACCTCCAAGTTGACAGATGAGATATTGACATCCACTCCAGTTTGTCGCAGGAGATTCTCATCATGTGATACTATCACATGACCGTCTTTGGTCATGTGACAGTCCATCTCCAGCATATGTGTTCCTGCCTCCTCAGCACTAAAACAGGGCAGGACAAAACAGGGGAAAAATGTCGGGCTAGACTGACTTTCCATGTCTAGTTGATGCGGAGGTGAAGGTAGTGGCTGGTTTACTTACTGTCTAAAGGCATCCATCGTGCTCTCGATCCTCTCTCCTGAACCTGTCATGCAGTGAAACATGGTAAAACACAGTAAACTGATAACAAACCGCAGGAATGTGAATGAGTACTACTTCAGTAAAGGGTGCTACTCCAGCTCGTAGGCGACAACCTGGGGCCCCATTCTCGGCCATCTTACCCCCTCTGTGAGAAATATGCCTGCAGTAGAAGGCCACACATTTTTTCTTGTGCAGGATGCGGGGGTTCTTTAGCAGGTAGAAGGAAGCAAGAGTGTAACCCCCCAAGGCCGGGATTATGTAGTACAGGGAACTGGCCATTACTGTGTACTCTGTGGGAAACAGGCATGTATGACTCTCTCAGTGCAGCAACCATGATCATAAAGCTCTCAATGAAACCATCACTTTAATGTCTATATAATGCATCTATATACAATCTATACTGATGTGCTTTAGTGATATATAGAAACTTTCAATGATTAGAATTTTGTGACCCATTTGGAAAGTCTACCTTCTGGACAATAACACGTGCATGCAGCTTCTTCATCCAATCTGCCCTGTTTCTCTCCCCCTGCAGCCCCCTCTGCCACACACCCCCCCCCCACACACACACACCTCCAGCCCGACAAAACCACTCCCTCCCACCTGGATGCCTGTCAATGACCCGTCAAAGGAATGCGAGCTAGCAGAGGTGAGAGTAAGTCCGCAAGGCATGAACAAACAGGCCAGAAACTACACACCCTATATCTAGGGCTCACCTGCACACTCCCACCCTCAGCCAGGAAGGAGGACAGCGATGCCACACCCACTTCCACTCACCTGATGGCATTTCTCTTTCACGTGTATCCTTATTGGGCAATATGTAAGTAATAATTAACTATAACATGCTCCATTGGGCCCTTGAGCAAGGCTCTTAACCTAAAATGGCTTCATCCTGGGTGTGTCGTTAATCTACATCCAGCCCTATAAGCAGGTCCTCCAATTTACAAGGAAAAACTTGGGGATTGGTAGCAGGATTAGCACTCCAGCTACTGCAAAATATCTGGTTTGTTGTGTGGTGTGTTCAGTGCATGCTTCTTACCTCTATAACATACTACACCCTTTCCCCCTTTTTAAAGAAAAGAGATAAAATGTGTGGGAGTGAGCAAAACAAAAACAGAACTCCTCCACAAACATCCCCCCACAACAAAAAAAAAAAAACCACACACAACAATACATGGGTATAAATTATTGACAGTAAAAATGGACTAAGAAATAGTAAACAATGCGTACATACAGAGACAGCAGATGAGCGTGGCATGGACCTGAGCGCAGTCTGATCCCAGGATCTATGTTGGCAATCAGTGGTGCTGCTTTGGATGGCGGCAGGCCTCCAAGTGGGCCGGAGCTGATCAGAAGCTGCCTTTATAGGAGGTGCAGCCAAGGGAGGCTCCATTGGTGTGTGTGGGGGGGGTGTGGTCAGGTTCCACCATAATGTTCCCACTTTACACTCTTGCTATTAGTGCTCGGTAAAGTGACAACTAGACAGAGCGACTGAAACATGAGAAATTAATGTTTAGAGAAATGCTCATATCACAATAAGTGCTGGATCACTATAAAGTATCAGTGTGAAACATGAACCCCAACCCCCCCCACCAGCATGTTTGCAGGAGCAGAGAGAGGTGAAGCCGCTCTGTCAGCTGCATGGGGCGTAACGGCACTCACAGATGAATGGTAATGCTGAGAGCTGCAAAAAGGGTGCCATGTGGAGGGAGAGGGGCTGGGGGGAACAGAGCAGGGTGTTGGGGAGGGAGGACAGAACAGGACAGGGTGGATAGAGCAGGTTTTGGGGGACAGAGGACAGAACAGGACAAGGAACAGAGCTGGGGAGGGGGAACAGAGCAGGATGGGGGACAGGGTGGACAGAGTAGGGGGGCAGAACAAGATGGAGGGGACAAAGGGGAATAGTGAATTCAAGAGGCACAGAGCAGGATTGGGGAGGACAGAAGGCGAGTGCGGCCTGAATGGCCTGAACAGCAGCCGGCTAGAGAGGACCATGTAGGTAGAGCAATGATGACTACATCCCAGACAGGCTTTCTACATGTCCAGGGAGGAAAACAGTGACTTCACACGTCAGTAAAACCAGAAAGGGGGGTGACACCCAGGTCCCTACTCTCAATAACTAATGTTATGAAAGCTCAAAGAACCTGACAGGCGACTCTCTAATCACCCAGCTGAAAGAGAGGATTGCAACTGAAGGCAAAAGCTCTGCTGGTTCAGGAAATATTTAACAACTGAGGAAAAAAAAAAAACAAGGTTTCTGTGTAACATTTTATTTACTTATACAATTCTGTTACAGCCAATACCCTTCATACAGAACTACATCACTGATGCCTTTGCACCATACTGATATTCTCACATTTTAAACACTTTGTTCCTTTAAATATGGGGGGAAATATTTGACTGACTGATTTTGTCCCACCTGTCAGTATGAGGAAATTACACAATGTATTAAAAGTGTTAATTACTCCTGGAAAAAATGTGGGAAAAAATCACCTCACCAAAAGGAAATTAAACCTTTTAATATTAATATAACAGTAAGAAAAAAGTGCACAATAATAATGTGTACAGTCAGACTACAACTGCAGCCCTAAAGCCAGCTTCACTTTGTCTTCACCCTGAAAGCGTCTTCGTCACCATAGGTGGCCTCTGCTCCATTGTGTCAAATGCTGTTTCCAATTAACATGATGTTTATTCATTCAGTTGGGTGCCAAGACACCTAACAGCCATGTCCGGGAGATGCTTCATGACTCGACTTGACTTAACCGTCAAGCACTGACATGCTGTAGATTATCAAGCCACCCTTTTGCCACATAAAAACAGGCAGTCATCCATCACTGAGAATCGAGCATTTAGTCAAACCTTCCACAAGAGGATGAGTGGATGAAGTGCAGGTGTGTCGACTCTTCTGTCAAAAAATGGTAAATGGTCTGCATTTATATAGTGCTTTTCTACAAAGCGCTTTACAATTTATGCCTCACATTCACACACACAATCACACACCGGTGGCGGAGGCTGCCATGCAAGGTGCCAACCTGCACA
>JABFEA020000048.1:4513922-4544784 GCA_019775915.2 Cyphomyrus plagiostoma
GGGCTCGAACCTGCAACCCTCTGGTTGCCGAACAATAGCACTGCCTTCTGCGCCACCAACTTTCCCAAAAAAAAGAACCTGACCTGATGGAGCTGGAGCAGATAAGGACCTGTGGGGCACATCAAGATGAGAGAGAGAATTATAGATGAGTACAGACTGATGGGAAGAGGCTGCACCTCAACCACAGGTTCTGGGATGACAGCTTGAGAGCTTGTGAGAAAGGACAGAAAGAGTAGAAGGAAGAGTAGGTCCCAGTCCCAGTCCCAGTCCCAGTCCCAGTCCCAGACCTGAGGACAATGCCACTGCTGCACTTTCCCGGGCCTAAAAGGTTCTAGTTATTTTGCAAAACGCTTTTGTTCCTGTTCAGAATCATCATGCATTTTCTCAAAACAAACTCAGTTTTAAATCTGAACACAAGCATCTGTTTTCCTCCAAGAATGAAAGTGGAAAAGAAAGCCCTCAAAGGTATTGTGCAATAACCGGCAATTGTTCATAATTCTCAGAAATCTGATCGCTCCACCCAAACAATCTGGAAAAATAGACAGGCTGTCCTGCACAAACCAACTAAGCCCCCTCTGTGGGTGGACAGATTTTGTGCGGACCCTGAGTGGGGGCCATCGCTGAGAGATAGGGTGACCAGACAATCCATGTCAGGGAGGACACTGAGCTAGGACAGCAATTGTAAATTACCATTTCAATTAAAAAGACCTGGATTTCACTTGAGCACAGAGTTCTTGCTGCGTGCTGATTGGTCAGTCTCCTATAATCATGCATGTGTCACTAATGCTAATATGAAACAGCTAGATGAGTCTTTCAGTCAAGGAAACAAACCAGTAAAAGGACAAGAAGAGCTGAACTATTTAGCTGAGCGCAGGAGTCTTTCAGTTTGAAAGTAGTTTGTAAAACCCGAAGTAGCTGAAAGTGTCCTCTCTGACATGGATTATCTGGTCACCCTACTGAGAGAGGAGGTGGAGGACAGGGGCTTTGTATGCAGCCCAGCACAATAAACTGTGATGCCAATAATATGCTTTTATTTCTTTTAAAATTGTATCAGAGATTCATTCGGGTAGGCTCTACAATACTGCCAACCCCCCAACCAGGAAACAACAATCAATAACATTTTCGGAGATCAACGCCGTAATGTACACAAGTCGACGAACATAGAGCAGCCGAACAGTGCCACTGTTGTCACCTAGTGGACACAGAAAGATACGCATCCCTCATGCTCGTGTGTGAAAGGCAGCAGTACCTTGATCTCCCAGAGTGCGCACTGGCGGTAAATATGGTGCTCACATGGGCTGATCTTCTTGATGAACATCCGTAGCTTGTAGCTCATGGCTGAGTTGGTGGGAAGCAGGAATAGACGGTGTCAAGCTGAGAAAACGCACCTCCTTCCAAAACAGGATGCTGTACTGGCTTGGCTCTGCTGAGCACCATTACATACTGCATCCGTAACCACTATGCCACCTACAGATCTCATCATTTTACGTATTAAACAAGTGAAAAAGCAGCAGACAACAAATGTTAGGGATTTGTACGGAGCATATTTGTGCATTAGGTCTCTGTAATGAGGATGTGCCAATTATTTTTTATTAATTTAATGAATAAATCTGTTCAACTACGATCAGATTGAATGAAACAAAATAAGTGAAATGTTTAAAAACAGTGTGATTTTATGAAGCCCTGAACAGTGTGGTCAGAAGACATTTTAATACTTCAGGACAACGTGTCAATAATATATCGCGAAGGTTTTGAATCTCTGTTTCAGTTTGCCATCTTTAAATTAGAATATAGGCCTACATACTTACTATAACGGCCGGTACAACGCTTACAGCAAATACAGCCTACGGGACTTCACTTCCTTGTTTCAATAATTCGAGACTCGAAAAGAATCAATGGAATGGTTCTGTGGTTTCCTTTTGTCACTGATTACATCGGACCCTGTCTTCATATCCGACACACGTTTCAAGGCCTCGGTTTCTATCATGCCATCACTAGTTAGAGCTGCGAGTGAGCGGACTCCCGTCCAATCTCCTCTGTCTTGCGATCTTCAGGCTTGTGGAGAACCTGCGCTGCAAGAATAAAGTTTACCTTGGCACTACGGATGTTATTAGTCTATGGCTGTACATCTCTCTGATTATTTGATACGCTGTAGCTACAAGTCTCTTGTAACAGTGCCATTCATATTTAAACGTCCTCTCCAGCTTTAATGAGAAAAAAACAGCTTTCTATCAAAATACAAAATTTCACCCGGCAATAACTACTGCAGAACTACATTACCCATAAGCGCACGCTATCACCGCTCAACGCGTTGAAATGACGTAAATGGAGGCGTAGCCTGTTCGGCATCGCTCAGCTTCCTTGAATACAAACAAGCGAGGCAGCTCTTACAGGGTGTGTTGCTGGGTGATGATACGGGGCAGCGCGTCGTGGGCCGGCTCGGTTCAACTTGCTCTTACGACACTGTTTGCCCTACGGAGCTCTGCTTACTCGGCTGGAGGCAGGTAAGAACGACACGACCGACCCGAGCTGAGCCCTTTCAATACGGGTGGCAGAAAACTCTAGAGATTGCAACTTCGAATGGAGATGGCAGTGTTGAATCATCAAAACAATTTCGAAATATTCGAGACAAACAAGGGTTCGAGACACACTAGCTGTGCACAGTCTGCTGGGAAAAACTGGTGTTCCGGGCAATTCAGGTTCCCTGTGTTTCCCCTGTCGCGCGCTGATTTGTACACGATTTCGCTGTTGTTTTCATGTTTTTCACGAAGCTCTTGAGGTAAACAAGCCATATATTTTAAAACATCACATGCCTTTTCAATATTTTTAGTTTTTACAGATAAATTAAATTATTTAATTCGCTGGATAGACACATTTGTTGATGAAAACGGTATAATATTGCTAATAAGACTATATTATGCTTGACGATCTACTGTATTCACATGTAACAATGTACCTGAGTGATTTTCAGACATCTCACATACATATTTGCCTAAATATTAGGAGAAGCATTATTTCCCGACATCCAGGATATTTGGTTCCCCCCTGTTAAAACAGGTATACATCAACTTTGGGTCTCGGTACTAATAACAATACTGTATTCACATGTAATAATGTACCTGAGTGATTTTCAGACATTTCACATACCCCTGCTTTAATATTAGGGGAAACATTATTTCCTGATAGACCGTGGAAACATAGGGAAACCGAATTGCCCGGAACACCTGTTCTGCAGCTATAGCAAACACGGTCACGAAGCTCGAACAGTGCATAATGTCAAAAGTGTGCATAATACTACGGTGGCCGAATAGGGCAAATCAAATTAACATTGCATAAAGCAAATTTTCGATCAGAACTCGAACTTTTTAGGATTCGATCTGGAGTCAGGAACGGATTAAGTTCATGAACCGAGGTACCACTGTAATACAAATGGTGTATGTTACGTTATTATTATTTTTTAAAAAAAAACAAACAACATGAAATGCACACACAAAATATAAAATCTACACATTACAAAAATGAAAAAATACAGAAAAATAACAATACTTAAAGAAAAGAACTATTGGACACGCCTGGTCAGCCTGTCACGAGCCACTCTTTGATGGTTGTTTCAGCTTCAGCCTTATTTGGACTAAACACCAGTGGGTTCTCTAAAAAACTCAACAGACACAATTGACTTACATTAGACCTTATTAGATCTGTTGCTGTAAGGTCAACAATAGATGATACAGCATTAAATATTTAGACATACTTCAAGATGGATGTAGATGTGGTTTTAACTTACGTGTGCATTGACTTAGTATAAGTTGCCCTGTGGGTAACAAAATTCTCGAAGGAACATCTGGAAGAACAAGACGGTAAAAAATTACTCTAAGTGATCACAATTACTATCTTGTATTATGTTGAAAATTAAAAAGCACAATTGTGATAAGTTTTAGTATGCACGTGTATTTTGAGAGTGATCTTACGCCATAGTAATACAACTCAAATTAATAGTAACATAAAAACACATCACACAAAAGCTTGAGCATGGTAACGTTAGCATAGCCATAGATGTTAAAATGGTTAAAGTATGATCAATAACTTTGTAACAATAAATAATTAATCAAATCTAAAACTATTTAAGAAAGAAATTATTTTCAACCTACCTTTCCAACCAAGCGTACGCGATGGAATAGACTTTTTTTTTTTCTTTTAAGGCTGATTTAACAGGGAACAAATTATCCTTAAAAACCACGTTTCTCAACCACTGTTGAGCCATGAAGGCTACAGATTAGGCCACGAATTTAAAATGGAGACTGGCTATTGGTCCGTATAGGGCCGCCAGCACCACGTTTAAATCTAACCATGATGCATTGTGTTAGGACCAGAATGCATTGCTTTAAGCCAGCCCTGTAAGCCTAAGGCACAGTGTGTGTAATATTGTGAATTAACACTTTCAAACGAGGCTCTAAAACCATCAAAACTCAAGCGGCTTATTGAAACAAAGCACTCAAAACTTACTGGAAAACCACTGGAGTACTTTCAGCAAAAACATGATGGACTACAACTGCAGAAGCAGACCATTGTCTCCCTAACAACACACACTTATATAAGAACAGTTGCATGTATAGTTATCTGACATTGCCAAGTCTTCACCCACAGTGGGACACCTCTCAATACATCCCTAAACCAGTGCGCACTCTTATTTAAAATACTGTCATATAAACAGGATATCAAATAAACATTATCGATGATAACAAGAAACATTTAACAATGTCCAGTATATAAAATAGCTATGTAAATCATACCATACCCTAATATGACAACTAAATAATACATTAAATAATGTTATTATAGTAATATTACTTCCAGAGGCAAACAAACTGCCTTTTCTAAACAAGATCCGAAGTAATGCGTAGTTTTCCCTACCAAAAAGCGACCTTCGACTTAAAGCGTTGGTCGGATTGTCGCTTTTTCAACACCGCGACGATCCGACGTTTTCGCGAATAAAACGCGATGCTTCATAATGGAACGCGATCCAATTGCGACCACCCATCGTTTATGCGACGTATTGTCTACGTACTTGTGCTGACAGGGTAGGTCCTTTCAGCTATAATGACATGGTGGTTTAGCATTTTGGGCTCAAAGCGATTGTTGCACACCCTTTTCCCGTATGAAAATTCACTATTGTTTCCTATGGTTTTTATGCAGTAACCATAGTTTTACTAGGGTACCTCATGGTACTTTAGTACTACCTGTAGTAGGGGAGAGCGGGGACTTGCAACATGTGGCAGTGCCAATCAGAAACAAGCTAGAGTTATGACACTCACACTGCAAATGCTTAGTTCCACCCTTCATCTTTCTGCAAGATTGCAGCCAGTTTTGATCATATCATCTGGGGAAACCAAAAAGCAAGTTAAGAAAGTACATTTTTTTAATTAACTGTAGCGAAATGGCGGTCACGTGACTGATGTTTCGAAACATTTTGTAAACAAAAATTTCGGTTGCCGAAATTACCATCTCTAATTTCGAATCATCAAAACAATTTTGAAACATTTGAGAGAAACAGTGTTTCGAAACGGTTTGAAATGTTTTGAAACACTAGCTGTGCACAGCCTGTTGGCAAAAACCGGAAGTGCAGCTATAGCAAATATGGCAATACATATTGCGGCACGTTTTAAATGTCACGAACCTCTAACTGTCAAAAGTGTGCATAAAACTACGGTGGCTGAATAGGGCAAATCAAATTGACATTGCACAAAACAAATTAACATATCATAAAAAAATTAACATATCATAAAACAATATTGCAAAAATAAAAACAAATTTACAATATGCAAAACACTTTTACCAGTGCCAAAACCAATTTACAAAAGTGAAAACAAATTTACAACATGCGAAACACTTTTACTAATCACTGACAAAAAAAATAAAATAAAATAATAAATTAGTAATGAAGTAAATGGAGCATGAGATGTGATGTTTTGTCCGTTTTATGGGAATTATTACAGCCAACTGGCTCGCTTTTGTGTTTCCTGCAGGAAACGTCACCGCGGTTAAGTTAGCCTCATATTCGATATTCAGTTTTCTGGCTTTAATAACTTTTAACGGAAGTAAGGTGGGGCATTTGTAATGACAGAATTGTGATGTCCAGTA
Organism: Cyphomyrus plagiostoma; assembly: GCA_019775915.2. NCBI lineage: Eukaryota > Metazoa > Chordata > Actinopteri > Osteoglossiformes > Mormyridae > Cyphomyrus > Cyphomyrus plagiostoma. The sequence continues at coordinate 4,520,061 of JABFEA020000048.1, forward strand.
CACATAGACAACGATGCACACTGATTTTTTTTGTGCTTCAAACCATATCGTGATTTGTGAAAAATCATGTTGATAGCTAATAGGTCCTTTCAGTTGTAATGACATGGTGGTTTAGCATTTTGGGCTCAAAGCGATTGTTGAACGGCTCTTTCCCTTATGACAATTCACTATGGTTTCCTATGGTCTTTATGCAGTAACCATAGTTTTACTATGGTACCTCGTGGTACTGCATGGTATCTGCATGGCCTACCATGCTTTAGAAAGACCATGGTAAAACAAAAACCATGGTTTATGACCAAGATTATACTAGGGTTTAACTGTAGTGAAATGGCGGTCACGTGACTGATGTTTCAAAACATTTCGTAAACTCCGTATTGAGACCAGAAGTTTCGGACGTCTTTGGAACAGATCAATCCTGGGTGTCGAAATTGCCATCTCTACAAAACTGTGTGTGTGTTTTTGACAAGACGTTTAGCTGTGTTGTTTTAATCGATGCATTGCTTGTAATTTATGGCACCATTATACCTGTTAACATTTCGGTACAGATCATCGACCCAGTTCTGGTTTGTTGATCTGTCTTAAAGATCCCACATGCATAGTTTTAACCGGTGGCGTACCTGTACCATTCTGTCCTTTCTCGCCCTTTGTTCGAATCAGCCCTGCTCTCTGGTGTGCTATCTCCCCTGGATCTCTCCGTAAGAGCCTCGTAACTACCGTCCCAAGTAACTGCGCCTGGGCGCCTACTCAGGTTTCCATGTCGTCCACCCTACACATCAAATCCAGATGCCCAGTGTATCCTGGCTCACAGACCTCCCGGTTCCCAGTGCTAGATGACAGAGTGAAGTGGAAGACGGAGTGGCCCGAGTACCGGCCGACCGTCTACACCGCCGCAACTGTGCTAGCTCAGCCGGAGTGGGCTGACCCTGACGTGGGGTGAGCACCAGGGGAACGGCTGTTATTTTACGGGGCTGCTGACGATCAGCCATAGTTGAGCCTGCTTCTCTCGCCATAGATCATTCTGTCCGCAGTTCAACATCCTGGATGGATCGGTAGATCGCAGGAGCCACGGGGGAGAGTACAGGGTGCTGGATGGAAAGCCGCTGTAGGTGCTGTACTCCCTGCACTCATACATTTGTGTAGCGCCACCATATGGCCGCTCAGTCTCAGCTCCTTTTAATTTTCCTCTGCAGAAACCCACATGGCCGCACTGGATTGACTGGGAGAGGCTTGCTGGGACGCTGGGGTCCAAACCATGCAGCTGACCCGATAGTTACCAGGTGGAGGCGCCATTCCCCCTTTTCCTACTCTTCTTGATGGGAAAACAGTGCGCTGACCGCGGTGCTCTGTGTCTGACAGGTGGAAGAAGGATGGGGGTGGCCAGCCTGTGGTGAATCCCCGCTCTGGGCTCCCGCTTCTTCAGTTTGTTTCCATCATGAGGAAGGATTGCGGGGAATGGGCCATTCCTGGGGTCAGTCTGCCTGTCCTCTGTCACTGTGCATATGGGGACGACGGCCGCTACGAGCGTCTGCCTGCATGTGACGGATAGCCTCAGGGGACTGGGCAGTGCTCTGGTCCTTGTTGTCCATGCTGACCCCGGCTGTGTGATTTGTGTGAGTGAGACTGAGCCTTGATCAGAGTGCCATGCTGACGTGTAGCTCTCTTCCAGGGGATGGTTGACCCGGGGGAGCGCGTCTCCCTCACTTTGCAGCGCGAGTTTTCCGAGGAAGCGTTGAATTCCCTGGCTGCCAGCCCCCAACAGAGGGCGCTGCTCCGCCAGCGCATTGACAAGCTCTTCAGTTCCCCGGGCCTGCAGGTGGCAGCAGCGAGCCTCGTGTGCGCCTTTCATTCATGTGCATACACATCTGCACTTGTTACATTTCTGTTCCGTCCATCACAGGTCTACAAAGGTTACGTTGATGACCCCCGAAACACAGACAATGCTTGGATGGAAACGGTGGCTGTAAACTTTCATGATGAAATAGGTCATTAGATTATATGTACATTTTTTTGTAATAATGGCTAACTTTGGATTGCTGTCATGTAAGAAGTACAGGTTTCTAAAAAAGTCCAAGAAATTTGCTGTTGTTTTTATAAAGTGGCTTATTAATGCTGTACTAATGAGTGACTGTCATTGTCACCTCGCAGGGGACAGTGTGAGCGAGCTACCATTACAAGCTGGCGATGACGCAGGTCAGGTCACCTGGATGGACCTTGACTCCACCCTTCCTTACTATGCCAGTCACTCCCACTTCCTGGAGATGGTTGCCAAGGAAAGACAAGCTCACTGGTAACTCCCCAAACACTGTAAAAGTGACAAAGGTCAGAACCGGGGAAATGTGGCAGGGCGTGTGTGTGTCCACCTGTAAGCAGCATAACTGTAAACCTGTGTGATGGCCATCCTCAAGCTGCCCCCTACTGGCCGCTTTTCGGAATCAGGACATTTTACTAATTGGTTAGATGTGATGAATGTCACGGGGATTTAAAAGTCTCACACCCCCCACCATCATTCAAACCAGATGCAAAATTAATATTGAGATCAACATAACTATGTTATATATGTGGATACATACACAGGCGCCTGTCAAACATTTGTGTGCATGTGCATGTACAGAGTGTATGTCTTTGTTTCCATGGTTTGTAATCTGTACTGGTTAATGTGAACATTCGTCCTGCTCAAGATGGTTACCAGTCACTGGCTAAAATAATGAATAAAGGATGAATACAGACATTTTCCTGATTCTGTCTGGTTCACCATCTTCACCTCTGTCATTGCTAGTTGAGATGTTCTGCTATTTCATTATGGGGGAGGAGGCATATTCTTCATAAATAGCAATGGCGGGATAATGGATCGTCTTTAAATGGAAAAATCCTTTCCAATAAATTTAAATGTTGCCTAAGGAAAAGCCAACCTTGGGCAGTTCTGCTCACCTCCAAAATGCAGAGTTCAGCTGTTGGGAGACTGATGTGTGGAGAGTAATAAACACCGGCAAAGGCAGATTAGTGGGAACAGGCAGCCGTTTTATTCCACAACAGAAACCTCTCTCTGTATTGTGTGATCAGAGTTTTGTTTTAACATAAAAGACTTGGACGGAATCACCCTTCCCCAAAAAAATTTGCTTCAAAGTGCTAAGAGACGTTAATTTAATTGGTCAGAGAATCGAGAATCAGCAGCATGTTAGTGGGTAACAGGGAGCAGCCTGTTCGTGAATTGGCTGCACAGCACGTAAACGGTAAATGGCAGGACAGCGTCATAAATTCACTCCACGGGTCACAGCGAGCAGAAGTAATTGTGGACGGGGAAGGAGAGGGCAGCTGAGAGCGCGATGCCGAAGCTGTCTCCCACGCTGGCGGCGGCCATGGCAAACTCCCGCTCACGGTCTCCTGTCTGGGTTAAGGGAGTTGCCATTAGGGTGAGGGTGAACACTGACGCCATGATCGATGTCATGCTGCCGGGCATCAGTGAGAGGCGGAGCTCAGAGTACCAGTACATGGCATGTTTCTAACCCATTAGCATATCTGGCCCAGCGATCCATCTTTCGTTTTCCATAGAGAATATAAATGATGATAGGTCATTCCACAAGTTTCAACTGGGTAACTTACGTTTTGGGCCCAGCTCACTCATGTAACCAGCGCTGTGTGGAATTACAGCCTGTGGGTAAATAAACTCACTGGGAACGACTAAAGGAGCAGAAGTGAGGAGCACATGCTGATTACAGCATGTTGCTGCACAAACCACACGATGAACCACCTCAGGCATGAGAATCTGAGTGCAGCCGGGCAGTTGGTGATACTTCAGCACCACACTAGTCTGAATGGACCAGTGTGAGTTCTTTTTCTGAGGGCTGGAGTCCCAATCCTGCCATCAACCTCGAAAGGACCTCCTTACAGGGCTGGATGTAGAGTAACGTTATACCCAGGACAAAGCAAATGCAGATTAAGGGCCCAAAGGAGTAAGATCACTTTTGACATTCGAAGGGATTCAAACCTGCAACCTTCCGATTGCTAGCATGGAGCCCTACCCTCAGAGCCACCATTCTGCCCATTGCGAAAGATGGCCGGCATTTTAATGCAAAACCATTCACCAGCTACATGCCTGGTTTTATAAATGTTCACTGAAGTGCCTCAAGTCAGCAATATATATACACATACACACACCTAGGAGTCGGTGGGAAAAAGACAGACCCCAAAAACATTTCAAACTATAGGCACAACCTTAAGTAGCTGATAAAGTGACTGATGGGGGAGGGAAAAAAGAGACTGACCTCCTTGCTGATGAAATGAAAGGTGTTGACATACGCGGCGCCCCCCAGAAGTCCCTCGTAAGCAACTATCATGAAGACGAGGATGGCGTTGGACAGGAAGTGGTAATAAACCGCGAAGAAGAGCAGCATGGCGTTGATGCACTGCAAGCGAGCAGGCAGACGGGGAGGTTAATGGTGTTGGGGGCATATGGGAAACGGAGTGGGAGGAGCCTACCAGTCTTACCTGCAGCACTGACATCAGCCACACCCCGCGGATCTTCACACAAAACAGGGAGGAGCGGGAGAGGAACACACCGATCTGATAGATAGTCTGGTACCTGGGACAGAGATTGGCGATGTGACTAATGGACCTTTTCAGAGCATCCAGCAAACGGAGTGGGAAGGCCTACCGGTACTGACCAGCGGTACTGCTCAGCATGGGACAGGGAAAAGCCTGGAAAGTACAGCAGTTCCAGCTGCAAGAGGAGATACAGTGAAATGTTTATGTCCTCTGTCCTCATGAGACACCATCCTGCCCAAGCGGAATAACGCAGACAGCTGCTGAACGACAAACTCACCAGGCCCTGGTTGATGAAATACTCGGCGAAATAGACGACACCCAGTGGAATGATAAACCGCAGCAGGCCCTGCGGGAGACGGAGGCAGGGCTCAGTGCACCGAACCGAAAAGCGAGACGGCACCGAGATCCTCGTGGGGACTTACTCTCAAGATGGCAAGTCTGTCTCTGTAGGTCAGTGGGCCCTGGCTGGCCTCTGCTATGGAGGTGGGGTAAAGCACAGGTCACAGGATGGTTCAGGGCTTTCCAAACTCCCCCCACACCCTGAGAGCCCCGCTCACCTGGTGCTTCCCCATCCCTAATCTCCTCGTCCTCCTCGCCACTCACCAGGGGGCGTCTCTCCTGGTTTGCGTTCGGCGTTCGACCCTCTTCTGGCACACAATGCCATTGTGGGAATGAGGCCGGAAACACCAGCAGCAAATAATAGCTGAGACAAAGATATAGGAAGGGCAGAAATCAGTACATTAACATGACCTTGGAAAGGTGCTCTATGCTCCCTCATTCTATGCCGGTGACAAGCCTAAGAACAGCAGCTCACCTGGCAGCCATGATAATGGGGACCACCAGCATGACCAGCAGGGTTTCCCGCGGTGAGAGGCCAGCTTGAGTAAAACCTGCGTACAGGAGTGCCCCACCCACCCCTGCGCCGCCGGTACCGGATCCCCAGCCACCCAGCACAAACCTGACGAGGAAGGTATGGACGGATGCGTTAGGGAGAAGCAGAGACAAAGACAATCAAGAAACTCCACACACAGGACAGTGGGGGGATTTGAACCCCCAGTCCTAGAGGTACTGAGCTACAGTGCTACCCACTGAGCTACCCTGTGTACCATCAATCAATAGACCTATTTACTAATTAAGCTTCGGAAAAACTAAAACCACTCATAATTCTTCCAAGTAGGCCTCATTTTGAATTAGATTAAATGACGTGCAGTAACCTACCTGGGGAAGAAGACTGTGAGGGAGAGGAAAGACAGCTCTCCCAGCCCCGAGCTAATGCTAGCGAACACCACCCCTAAAGGGAACAAAGTAGGCTTACATGAGCACATGACTCTCACTACAGGTATAATTTTTAGGGCAGCACGATAATTAGTGCACATGCACAATAATCACATTGCATTTGACATCGGCTTTGTGTCTATTAGCACAACTCAAGACAACAACACCAAGTTGTTTTACACACTTACTCTATTGGTAGACAATAAGTTCTATTTGGCTATAATGTAGTTCAGGTACTTTCATTTCGCTCCGTTTCATAAACATCGCAGTATTACTGGTGGCTATTTCATTGCTATGTGATATCGTGGAGCGTTAATTTCAGTCAGAGAGAGCAACAGTACCCAGAATGCTCATGGCCACGCTGGAAGAGAAAGACACCAACAGGAAGCTGGCGGTTGCCGTGGCGACACACATCAACACACGGAACCTGTCAAATTAGAGATTTCAAGAAAAATATGAAGATTATGGTCGAGGCGTGACTGACTGAACAATTAGGAAAGCGGTTTACCCATAAGGAAGCTGGTGGATAAAGAAGGGTGCGACTGCTTTGATGAGGAGAGTGGGTAAAATGTCAGCCAGAAGTACCGCCTGAAATGAATAAATCACACATGAAAATGGATCCCGCAGTGTAGCTGCCTGGAACTTCAGCGCAATGTCTTTCCAGAGTGCAGGAGTTTTACCGCAGTGGAAACGGGGTTACAGTCGTAGCTGCTACTGCTGCTATTTCCGCGATCCAGATGATAGGAATGTGCAGCTGTCTGTAAGTCAGGCCATGAAGAGGTGAGGGGTTAAATCCTTTCCACCAGAATACAGATACATGACGCAATACATAACACATATGTGTTATGCATTTTAAGCAAAGCAATATATAAGAAAAACAGATCTTGAACCTAAAACAGGGTTGCCAACTTTGGTCAGCTGGCTGGCGTGAGATGTTCTATTCGAGACAAGTTTCCACACACATGCACACACATTTACATGTATGTAACAGTCTCGTTATATTGTAAATACTCTACAGAGTTTGCAAACTACCTCAACGATTTCGATATAGCTAATTTTAGGTTTATAATGGAATAACATAGATACTTCCGTGAGTGTCACAACAGATGGGTGAGAGCTGGCAACCCTGCTGAAATATCAGTAAGTCAACGAATCCATGAGACACAGGTTGTCCTTTCCACAGCACTTCATTGTGGCTATCTCACGTAGGTACAAATACGGTCAAATGAGACAGAACACAAACCGAAATTTCCATATAACAGCGATTTCTCTGTGCACGTGTGAAGTTAACGGAAATGCGTACAGGCTCGGTGCCGTTGGTCTCCTGTTGCTTCAGGATGTCGTGCGCCGCGCTAAGCATCACCACATAGGCGAAGTTGTTGCACAGCCCCAGCCACCTGCACAGAAACGATGCATGTTAGGGGGTCGCGAAGTAATTAAATTAATCCCGATCTGTGAACAAGCACACTTCGCTTCCATATACATATTAATACAAAAACCTCACCAAAACCCAGCTATATTTCTCCAGGATATCCAGCGACCTTTTAACGACACAGAAAATTGTGAAACGTTAAAAACATAGACCTTGACTTCCATCCATGTGAGAGAATCGCATGACAGCAAATTAGGCACTGACATTACCCGGATGACACTCAGAGACATGTTAAACCTCACCTTCACCGTCAAAGAGCCTTTCTAGTCTGTCCATGATTGAAAAGGCTTTTTTCTCTCGCAGTGCCCTGCAGCGACAAATTAAAATCTCCGATCACCAAAACTGAATACGATATTGAGTGGAAGTCTCACGCATCGTGATAGTACATCCCATTTCTTATCCTATTTCCCTTTAGTGTTTTTTTCTAAGTGAAAATTAAATAATGTCATCCGGCTAGTAAACTCTTGACTTGGGTTGGCGTATCTTCAAAATGCGTCCGACGAAAGTGCTGCACTCACAATGTTTGGTTCCGCTTAATTTTGTAGCCAAAAGATACGCGATAAAAACGGGAAATAAAACTAAAAATTTTATCATTACGTCAAATAATGTCATGCTTAACTATAATCATTCCATATATTACACACAAAGAATGTGGAACGGGGCACAATTGCCAAAGCAAACATAAGCAAGAGTACACCTTATCAATGGGTAATCCAGAAAATTCCAAGAGGTTCAAGTTCAATATGCCACAAAAATAAGTATTATAAAAGGACAAAACATGGTGGATGGGGGAGAAGAATAATTTATTTTCCAGTGTACAGTATACAATGTCTTATGGTAAAATACATTTCTGGGCAATAGAAGAAGGCACATGCTTTAGGGAATTACATACACTGCAAGTGAAACGTCACAACTGGCAGAAAGCACGTCCACACCCTGGACGCGTTTACAGACAGGACGCATGGAAGTCTGAAATACATAATGTGAAACATTTGACCCGTTCCCGCTAAACAGGAACAAGAGTCTCTCTAGTAACTCCACACTTGGAAGAAACAGGAAGTGGGAATGGGGTGGCAGGCTTTGGAAAAGGAGTCGCTTAATTGAGTCGAGGAGGAGTGTGGCGGCTGGACTCGGACGTGGAATGTTCCGAGTTCAGTAGGCGTGGTTGGCCACAAACAAGGACTCTCCTGCTGCGGCAGTTTTGTCCCCAGAGGTCACATACTTCCCAAGGGCAGCCTGGCTGTTACTCTGTGAAACACAAAAAGGGGGGTGAGGACAATGAGCAGGATGCAGGTGAGCCAATCAGTCAGCTGACAGATGTCATGTGACCCTGGACACCCATGCCAGAGTGTGACATACCAGGGCCCTCTTAATGTATTCCTCCTGGCAGGCCTTGCCATTCTCCTTCTTGCCCCCCCAGGCCTTGAGAGCAGAGGCTTGCAGAGCACGGCCGTATGAGAAGGTGAGAGCCCAGGGCTTGTGCAGGGGACACTGGTTGATGGCATTCAGGTTAATGGAAGCCTCCTCCTCACTCTGACCTCCAGACAGGAAGGTGATACCTGGAACAGGAAAGAGGCATGAAAGCAGCTCTGTCTGCTGCAGTTCTGATCCTTCTGTCTTTTACACATTGTGTGTGTGTGTGTCAATATATGAAGGCACAGCCTGCGTGTGACTCTCACCAGGAACTGCAGGGGGCACTGTGCGCCGCAGGGCAGTGACGGTTGCCATGGCAATCTCCTGAGAGGTGAACTTGTGAGAGCAGGAGTGTCCGGCTGTCACCATGTTGGGCTTCAGCAGGGTGCCCTCCAAGTAGACGTGGTGGTCAGACAGGGCCTTGTAGACCGCAGCCAGGACCTTCTCCGTCACGTACTGGCAGCGCTTCAGGTCATGGTCACCGTCAGGCAAGATCTCGGGCTCCACAATTGGCACGATGCCATGCTACGGAGGGAATCGAAGCAACCACCAGTCAAAGCTTTACGCTTTCTGTTGGTTTTTTAATTTCCTACTCGATTCTAGATTATTTCAGTTCAGTTCTGCCTGGCTGCCACCCATGTGTGACTCACCATCTGGCAGATGCTGGCGTATCTGGCCAAGACGTTGGCATTCTCCATGATGGCCAAGCTGGACGGTGTGGTGGGAGTGATCTTCAGCACGCAGCGCCATTTGGCGAAGTCAGCGCCATCCTTCTTGTACTGAGCGCAACGCTCATAGAGCCCGTCCAGGCCTAGGAGAAGCTGAGATGTTAGCATCACCACATTTCGTATGCCAGCTGCATGGCTTCGCATGCATATCTCTACACTGTTTATCTACGCTGGGACTGTTTATTGCTGATGACTAAGCAGAGATGGAAGAGTTATGTGAGCAGAGAGGAAGTGTGGACATGCAGACGGTCCGCCTCACCCTGGGTTGTGGTCTCGCCATTGGTGCCTGCCAGGGGGACCACGCCCTTGTCCACTTTGATCCCCACCACCATGCCCTTCTCTTTGATGAGCTGGGGGAACAGCTTCCCACTGTCATCTTTCTGGTACAGCGTCTCGTGGAAGAAGATGACCCCACCGATGCAGGGGTTGACGCGTTCATCGGCGGTGAACAGCAGCTGCCGGTATAGCCTCCGGTTCTCCTCCGTGTTCTCGGCGTTGATGCTCTGGAAGCGCTTGGCAACGCTGCCTGTAGAGGGCACATCATCGATGGCATCTCTACTTGAAATGTGACAAGGACACTGGGGGGGGTGGGGGTGGTGGAGTGCTTAAACACGTCTGAGAGCTGAATCCAGCATGGCCAGAAGGGGGCGCTGCTGCTGGAAGCTGATCCATCAAAATATCCATTTCATTGGAAATCAAACTTTAAGTCACTCTGAAGAAAATACAAAGACTAAGCAGTAAAATATAGAACCTAATCTGCTGCCACATCCTGAGTCAGTGTCTTTCCTTGTGGGAAAATAAGATTTCACATCAGGAAAGACTGCCTGCCATCCAAGTTATTCTTAAAAAGATTTAACATCAATTATTTATTTGCTGTCGTTCTGTTATGGCATCATTAATGGACGGATCCAGGATCAGTGTTTAATCGCATGCTTACCCGTGGATTCATCAGCGGCGAGAATGCCCTTCCCAGGGGCCACGATCCTCTGGGCAATATCACTGAGTTCCTTCTTCTGCTCAGGGCTCAGGAAGGGGTAGGCGTGCGGCATGGTGACCCTGAGGGTGGGAATGATGCGTCTGGTTGACCGCACAACGGGCAGGACTGTTGTATAACTTCGGGAATGACACGAACTTTTAAATACCGAAACGTGATTTGCGAGGGACAGTCCCGATTTCTATCGGCTTACACGTTTTAAAAAATCTTTTAAAGAGGCAGTATATGTATTATTTTCTTCCCAAGTGTACAATACTGAATTACATTTCACTGCAAATATTCATAATGTATGTTAATTCACATTTTAATATAACTATTTCTTAATGATTTTTTGTGTTGATAACGAACATCATCTAATTCCGTGGATGTGGAAAACATTTATTTGGTCTTACGTGTATTAATGTTTTGTTTAAGTCTTTATTATATATATTTATATATACGGATGTTTTTTTAAAAAATAAATACGCCTCTGCCCTTGGCATTGCATCAGTATGACCTTGTCATCCTGTTCCGGGAGTTGAAGCTTGAAACCGTTAGAAGACGTGGAAAAACAGCAACACTTCTCAGCAAACTGAGATGCTTTTCCCTTAGACGCCGCCATTTAGAAAGAAAAACAGTTATGTGTACGAAAAGATGCCGAGACTCACCAATAAACTCGTTGCTCAAAGAGGAAACGTCGAAGTAGCGCCCCAAGGATAACAGAGGAAGTGAAACGTAACGCGCTTTAAGATCGATATGGAAGAAACTCACATGGTCTCAAAGAGAGACGGACGGGAAGTAGGGAGGGCGCTTGTCACCATCTTTAAGATTTTATTGGTCAGTTAAAATACGATGTAGGTGGATTGTTCAATTACAGAGCAAACGCACGATGATGGACGTGAGGTCTACGATTGACAAGGCAAACGCAGAGGGGTGGGTTAGATTGCGCAAGGGGCGGGGCGAGTAGGGGGGGCGTATATTACATACGGAATGAGGAGTACGTGATGCTCCGCACACTTTCGGTACGTGCGTGGTATGGTTAAGCGGATGACGGTATAGTTTTTTTTTTTTTTTTTTGCCATTTTCCATTTGTAGAACGTGACAGCGACGTGTTACAATGGTATTTTACACCAAAGACTATTTGTTATACTTCAGTGAAAACACATTCGATTGTACATGGCGAATATATCAGATTCTAATGATGATTATGATTTCAATTTTTAAAAAGAGTCAATATGGGCTATCGCTGCCAACACTAATAATGTAATATGTGATAAACAAACTGGTTGTCATGGGTGTGTGTGAAAATGGGAATAAAACTTGTGGCAACACATGACGGAGCACAGAAACTTAGTAATAACTCAGAGATAAAAGATGCGTCACAATTCATTAATGTTGAACAAACATGAGATTAGTAATTTACTTGTGTTATTCGTGACTTGTTCCTTCAGTAGTTCATGAAGGTTTACAGAATTAACAGATATAATTATAAGTATATTAAATGGGATAAAACGTCACGATGGATTAACATGAGAGCAGTATGTAACTAAAACTTAGTTTGTGCTTAATTAATACACAAGTAATAATATAATACTACATTGTTTGCGCCCTGTCAAGCAAAGTGTTACCAAACTTGCAATAGAGGTTACTGGAAATTGGAAGGAAAAATCGGACAATTTCTCACAAGCGGGGACGCACGTCACCCTCCTTTATTAACCCGCAACAGCAGAATATAAAATAAACGGAATTATTTTTCCAGAACAATCCCATCACGTGAAGATGAACACTAATTACAATAGGTCAATCGCAACCTTGGTTAAGCTATGGGTAGCTAATTGTAGATCAGACATTAAGTATTCATGAACAACATAACCACAAATAGAATTCGTAGTATGGTGAATTATGCTCAATAAACCTTAAAAAAAAACCGAACCTTAAACTGTCATGTAAAGTTGCTACTTTGTCGCAGGCTAAAAACTAATAGTGCGACACTCTAACAACACCTCCATTTCCATTTGCTATAAACGTAGTTTATACACACACACAGATATATATAGGCCGAATAGTTGCAAGCTGTGGGCTGTTGAGCAGGGCCCTTAACCCTCAGCTATAGGGGTGCTGTACTGTGCCTTACCCTGTACTGCGATCTCCAAGCTATGGAGAGTAAGACGGGGTAGACAAAGAGAAGAAGTTCAATGTACTTGTACTCATGCTTCTGCCAATGGCAAATAAAAGATGATGGCGATCTCCATGTAGTATTGATTCCTAAAGGTCCTGGTCCTCAGTCCCATTTTTAACACAGGTGTAAATATAGATTCTTGAAAATGCTGCAGCTCATGATGTGACCTCTATGGTGTCCAAGAAATGTGGAAGTACTATCCTTTAGGCTATTTTTGTCAGTAGGGAGAGTATGTAGATCAATCATTATTTATTTTTCTTTAATACTCATAGATAATGGCAGTATCATCTGGCTTTTTGCTTCATTTCACATATTGTCTCATGTTTGGTCATGTCTGTAGATACTTCTGCATTACACCCACGTGCTTCTTAGCTCTTTGCCCTTTTCTGTTAAAGATCATGGGTCAGGATTAACTGCATCATTAATGAACAACTGTTACAGTACATAGGCACTATATAGTAATCAAAAAGGACCTGATTTATCACGACTGTGTCTGTGTGACTCTGAAACATTTGAATGTATGTTGAAAGTAATTAAGAGTATTAAAGCATATATCAATGTTACTCCTTTGTGAGAAGCCAGAGCCTGAAGAATGTCTTCTTTGAGACTTACCTTTGCTGAGGAGCGAAGAGAAAGGACAGCAGGGAAGCTTTTGGGGAACCAGAGAGAGTAAAGCGGAGCAGAAGGAGATCCAGAAGATACACCCGCAACAGGCAGCTGCGCGTGGCCAGTATTTATCCTCCCACTCTGACCCTTCACATTTGAACGGCTTGGCTAATCTTAGCGCCAGCCCGCAACCGGAGAAGGACTGTGACATTCACAAAGAAATTCTGAGGGAGAATAGTAAGGGCTGTCAGACACTGTCAAAGGGCAAAGCCAAAAGGAAGACAGCACCAGAGGATGGTAGAGCAAAGAATTAGTTTGGAAAAGGATGTAGGAAATGCATGGAAGGCACTTTCATCACCTGCTGCGACTCTTCTAATGCTCAGCAGAGGCGGCCCAATTTCAGCGAGATGTATTTACACATCGAAACGGATCCGAATCATTACCAGGAAAAATGCAAGAAGTAACAGATACACCTTACTACTCTCTACCAGGGACAATAACATTTTATTGGTTTTTACAAAAACACCATTAGTGCTAATCCTTTATGCTTTTCTCTTCTTTATGGCTAGGTTGCACATTTTCAACTCATAGAGAGAACTTTACCAAGGCCAGCCTGCAGTGTGACTGGAGCCTATCCCAGGATATACAGCACAGGTGTCAGACTCCAGTCCTGGAGGGCCGGAGCCCTGCACACTTTTGGTTTTCTCCCTCGTTTAACACACCAGATTCCACTTCTTGTGCTAATTACCATACAGCTCTTGAGCTGAATCATTTGTGATTGAACAGGGAGAGAACTAAGCTACACAGGGCTGCAGTTTGACACCCCTGATATACAGGGTACCGAAAAAGGCAGCATCTTGGATGGGATGTCAGTCTCTCGCAGGAATCAAACTCACGACCCAGAAGGTATGAAGCAACAGTGCCAACCAACATCCTGCTAACAGCCAGCACACATGGAAAGGAAAACTTTGTTTTTTTTTTTTTTAAACAGGCATTTACAGTAAAACAAAAAAGTACAGATTTGGGCACTTAACATTAATGACATAGATACATGAAAATGACAAGCTAGAAATGACACGAAAAATGAAACATGATAAAAAGTGATAATCTTGTCAGAAAGTTGAACAAACAAATGTTTAGCGGTGGGTGTCATAGTTCAAATCTACAGGACAATCTGACATTTCCCTGTTTTGAAGCTGCCTAGACGGGTGCCTGTTCTGCTCATAAACAGACTGTTCTTGGCTACTCTTTGAAGGCCTCATCTTCTGAAAAACCCATAGAAAAACAAAGAGATATCTTAAGTTTCCCTATGAGTCATTCTATTTCTATTCAACACATTTCCAAAAAAGTGTCTGATTCACCATTCTTGATTTTGATGAAATCTGGCATGTGAATTTCACATACATTTTTATTTTAAAAATCTCTCAGATATAGGGCCTTTTCTACACCAACAGGTCGCAAAGAATAATTCACATTATTTTCTTAGGAATTTTATTTTTTTTTACTAGCTCATTTGAAAGTTTGAAATGGTTCATAGTTTGGTCAAATTTAACTTTAAGTTTTGTTTTTAAGGTTGAAGATCATTGCGCAAACTGCATTCTTTCATAAATATAACTTAAGGTGTACCTGAAGTGTACCTGTAGCGTAATGTAAAGTGTGTAGAGTATTTTGGGCGACTTTCCATAGGATTTCTCTGTTATCTTGCAAGATGAAGTCCAGGCACACCGTTGGTGAAGTTTGCAGATGGAGATGGAAAAATGTGGTGTCACAGAAGGGAGGTACTGGAATTGACATAAGGATGCTTGTGGGAACACCAAGGTTGCACGGTGAGGTCAGTAAAACAAACTCAACAGATCTGGCTGCCTGTGGGCCTCTGGAGGTGGACTTAGTCCTGTCCTACCGGAACTTGATCTCAAAGCAGAGACAGTTGATGGAGTCACAGTCAGGGGGCTGGCAGGTGCAGGCACAGTCCCACATGGAGCACTGAGGGGGACAGGGAGAGTGGTGAGCATGTCACACACACCACTGGGGGGGGCACCTCACACAGACCACAAGGAGGGGGATGAGGCCCCTCACATAAGACCACACGGCACCTCACACAGACCACCAGTGGGGCACCTTACACAGACTCGGGCTGGGCGATATAACGATATCATATCGCACATGTACAATAAACTCCAGGGCTTCAGATGACAGGCAAAGCATGTGGCTGGACACCAGTTTTTTGGTAGTATACAAGTTTATTTATGCCCATAACTGGTAAACAGATTACTGGTACAGCTAAAATATAACTGAGATGTGTTTTGTGATACCCAAAAGTTAGTAATCTGTATAAATTTGATGTCCGGCCAAATGTTCCACCTGTCATTGGAAGCCCTAGTAATCACTGCGTACATGCAATTTAATATTGATGTATCGCCCATCCCAAACACCACCCCTGGGGGGATGGCACCTCACACAGACCAGTGGGTCGGACCGCATCTCATGCAGAAAACCATTATTGAAGGCACCTCACACAGACTGCAGTAATGTTGCCATGAAAATGAGCATGACTATAATTACTACCAAAGAAAATATTGTCACCGGGATCAATAAAGTTCATCTTTAAATTCTGTATTATACGCAGTATAATTACGAATCTTTTGAACCCCTCAATTATGCGGACACTTAATAGCATAACATCCTGTGGCAAAACATTGACGATATCACATCCTACTCATGCTTGCTACAGCCTAAAAAGGACACAGGAATGGAAGGGATGAGGGCTGACTCACTGAAGGGGAGGGACAGGTCTGGTCGAGGCACTTATGCAGCGACGGCAGACGGCAATCGCAGGTCTCGGAGCACACTAGGCAGTATTCACAAGGGCAGGTGCTGGTGCAGCAAGTGCCGCACTGTGGTGAGCACTGAGCCTGTAACACAGAAAGCACACGTGACAAACAGCCCTTCCCATGGATTTTGAGACACTAAAGCAGTTGTAGCATCTAGTATCAAAATTACGATGCTATAAGAGGCACACTTCTGTAACAGATGATATAAGCATACGGACATCCCATCTTGGGTGGACTCTATGCCCAGTGCTGCCTGGGATAGGCTGTAGCCCAACAAAACCCTGTACTGTGTACGCGATTGGAAGATGGATGGATGGATGTTAAACATGCAACATGAAACTAGAAACACAGAGTAA
Organism: Cyphomyrus plagiostoma; assembly: GCA_019775915.2. Lineage (NCBI taxonomy): Eukaryota > Metazoa > Chordata > Actinopteri > Osteoglossiformes > Mormyridae > Cyphomyrus > Cyphomyrus plagiostoma. Next base: position 4,536,396 of record JABFEA020000048.1, read on the forward strand.
TTACTGTCACTCTAGCAAACAGTGTTTTAGAATTATAAATTATTTGCAATTCATCACAATCATAGTGTGTAATGTGTTGACTATCATTCCATACATTTTCTATACCTGCTTGTCCTATGTAAGGTTTGTGGGGGTCTGGAGCCTATCCTGGAAGCCATGGAATAGCCCAGATTGGGGGGCCAACCCGTGGCAGGGAATGCACACCATTCACGCACAAAAATATGTTTAAAGTAACTGTCTTAAGTATAAGCAACTAATCTATGAAAACAACAATTATATGTCACATTATGATCAGATTTCAATTGAATTTGAATTTTGAGTCACAGGAAAAATACAAACACAATAGCCCACAGGTATTGGTAGGGTTAGAGGTAGTGTGAGGTCCACATGCACAAGAATCATATGCATATTAGGCACATTATTACGAACAAACTAGTTATTGTGGGATTGTCAGAAAACCTGATAGTCACTGTTACCTTGAGACAATGTCGACACCACAGTGCCACCACCAGGAGAACCATATAAATGCTCACTGCAATCAATAATACTGCAGGAAGAGGAAGCGAAAGAGACCACTGGGGCGATACTGCCTGCCAGGGTGAGAGGGAAAACAGCAATTTATTTACGTGACATTTGCAACAATAGACTTAATGCACTCACAAATTCACTAAGCATAAACAATAAAATCTAATTAAAAATGTCAGAATATACGATGTACATATCATAAGGACACCAGTGATCTAATGATTTATGTGACATTCCTGACAATGACACAGACCAGTGTTTATCACACCGGTCCACGGGGACATCTAGACGGCCTATATTTTTGCTCCCTGTTGAGTGATTGCATTCAAACTAAAGTATAGCAGCACAAATCCTAAGCGTCACATACCAGGTAAGAATAAACTTATAAAGCCAACCACAGTAGCATTCTTTCCTGATCAGCATCGTGGCAAATTTATTAGTAGTATACATAAGCAGTAGTGATAGCTTCTGGAGAGTGTGTTTTGAGTTGGATGGAGCAAAAACGTGGCCCGTCTGGCAGGAAACTTGGAGGGAGCAAATGTGAACTATTTGGGGCTTCTAGAGGACCAGGCTGACACAGAGCATTGTAGTGTCCTGCTCATCTCTTCAGAGCCTTGCTTATGGGCTTTGTCCCATTGGTAAGGGAAGTGTAGCCACGTGGGTCTTCATAATGACTGCTTAGCCTGCTGGGTAAGATGAGACTACTGCTGCCTTATGGTAAAGCAGGAATCGAATTTTACCACAGTAGTGTCTTGTGCTAAAAAACTATTTACCTGCAACTACAAGGATCATCAGCTGTTACCCTTAAGTAAATCGAACAAATAAAGCTACTCTCTACGGAACCCCCTACTGCTCAGCATCTGCGTCGACAATCTGTAATGCCAGAAGGCTAATCAAGAAATGACGCTGCTGTGGTTGGTTCTGTTTTGTGTACTTCACAGACAAGACCCTATATTTGAGCAACATGTTATCCAGCTTACCGTCATTATCCTCGTCTCTTCTGTATTGCAGTCCACCTACATTGACGCTTGACAACAGAATCTCGATGGAAATAACTGCGATAACCTAACAATCTGACTACAAACTTGGTGCATTAATACAAATATTTTACAAGCAGAGAATACTCGAAGACGAAAGCAGCACAAAACAAGCGGCAGAATCATTGCTCATTACATCGTAAAATTCAAAAGATTTACACGTTGCAGCATAATAAAGTGGTTACATACTGTAACTTACTAACAACGTTAATTTGGTACATGAAATTGAAGTACAGGAAACAACGCCGTCGTTCTGCTATCGTATATACTGACCACCTCTTCAACTTAACAACCTTACTTTCTATTAGTTAAAGATGACAAAATAGTTTACTTATATTTATAACGAAGTTCAGGCCGCGTATGTACTAAACGGCACGCTGGCTCCGCGTTGTCATAGAAACACGTTTCCAAGAAAGGGTGCGTACGGTGTCCGAAATGGGACAATAATAATCTCTAACCTAGGGATTCTTCTGTCATAAAATGGAACGCAATCACATGGCTGCCAATCCGCACTACAGCCGTATTTCTCAGTGTTATTCTAGAAGCCGTAGCCACAATGCCACATTTCTGCCCATATCATAATACAAAATACTTACAATAAATAAGCTTTGTTTTTTGCTCTCAAGGCATCGCACCATACAAAAAAATGAGAAAAAGAAAATGTGTTTAATATTAATGTCTTCGATTTTTAAATGATTGTAAAAATACAATGATCCCTAATTATTCTTTATAATTAATTGTTGAAAATACATCACTCAATTCAACGAAGTGCAAGAATTTTAAGAGCAGTGGAACAATTTTGCAATACGTGTACAGGGGCATAGAAAGGAACATGGATACCATGATAGATTCAGGGGGGCAAGTACTTTGAAGGGGCCTCAAAATCCCCCTCCTCAGTAAAATCAACTGATTGATTGAAAGTGCAAAACCCAAGCAGGCAACATTTTTTCAGAGGGTCGGGGATATCTAGCTACTACCTTGTATGAATATGTCACATTTTTTTCAACAAAGCAGCGTGAGTAATTCATACTGAAACTGGGATATTCAGTGCAGTAAAGTACATAATGTACAGATATTTTAAGTTGTGAAGTTGGAAAGGGATGACAGTGTTGATGTGAATATCTGGGACTGTCATAAGAAGAAGCGATGGTTTTCTGTATTATTTATTTTAGCATCAGTGAAATATACAAAATTATGTTATTCTCATTAAGTATGACAGAATTTCATATAAAGAATGCAGTGTGATACAGACACACAGGTTCACACATCCTAACACACACACAATCACCTACAGCCTGGTTGCTGCTCCATCTCATCCCGCCAGCACTGTGTCCCACCGATGAAGGTGGTTTTGCCCGAGTTCAGGCACACGGGCTGGATGTAGTCAGTTGGGGTCATGCTTGTGGTCCGGTGGAGCACAGCGGTGTTAGGTCGCTCAATCTAATGTCAGACACCCCTAGTGACTCATTCATACCTAGAACCACTGTCCAATGGTGGCTGTTTGACTCTGAGCTAAGGACGACTGAGTTTGAAGCACGGAAAATGTGAGGATGTTCAATCGAAGGCTTCATCATTACTAAAGCTTTGAGATCCTAATATACTTCATAAAAGCGACATAACTTCATGTGGGTCGATGTATTCCACAGACAGCATTGTCACCCCCTCATCCCCCATCTACTCCTCACTCCTCCCACACCCCCTACCTTTTATAATCTCTCTTCCCCCTACACACTCTCCCCACTCTTCCGAAAACTGTGGCTGTCCATTTGTCTCAAGATTTGATCAATTTCAGACTCCTGCTATACAAAGTTCCTGTGAAATTTAAAAAAAAAGATCTGACAAGTGCTTTTTGAGTTATGAGTAATAGAGAAGAGTGCCTGCAGCTGCCCTTCTCTTTGCGACCACCATGTGGTGCTGCTTCCATTTTGATGTTGTCTGAAAATTCGATTGTATATGTGAAGTGTTGGAACCAATGTAAAGTCTGATAAACTCAAAAAATCTGCCAAAGACTTTCTATGTTATCACACTAACAAGATTTCTGTGTGAGGCAGTCGTGCACCTGTTCCACAACCATACATATTCCCTGTCTGGGGAATAGAACAACCTAAGAGCTGAAAGGGAAATTTGAGATATTTGGGCAGTTTCAGGAGGAGTGGAAATATGTAGTACTTTATCGCAAGTTACATTGTTGTCACTGTCCACACCAATGGAGATAAATGTCATAAATCCAGGTTGGTTGGTGGCGATGATAGACTTGATCCAGGTCTGGTAATGAGACACCCTGGTGTAGATTCCTGGGGATCTGGAGAGAATGCATCCCTTGCCTGTAGAATCTCAGCCTGGATCCAAAAACACCCCTACTTGGTCACTACTCAACCTCTCCCTGCACAAGTGGAAAATAATTCAATCAAACTGGAACAGATATTCATTATATAAAACATTTGCAAATCACCATAAACTGCTATCGGTGCACATGATCTAAAAAAAGACAGCGAAGAACGTGCTGCACCTGACGTGAGTCTTTCCTCCTGCTAGCAGACCAGCACATGTCATGTTGGCTGTGATGGTGTCCGCCCCATACAGGCAGTTACATTTCTTGTTTCCTACTACTGGTATCTGCACTTCCTCTAGCATGACAGGTGAAGAGAGAGCCACTGAAAGGGAAAGTAAACAACAATTAGCAAAGCAAGTTAATAAGATAAATCATTGGAAAATAAGATAATACATTTGTTTAGAACAAAAATCTTTAATGGCTAGTTGGTATCAGTTATGTCTGAATGTCAATAACACAGACACCCAAAACTGTTTTCATATAAAAACTGTTTGCTTAAATGACCTAAAAAGATCACAAGATGGCAGTAAAGCAAGTGGCTACATGATCAGTACTCATGGAATTACACATCATTGCTTACTATAAAGAGGAACTTCCACTACTATGTACACTTACATGTTCTTGGCATCAATCCAGTACCCACTATCAGTATTGGGCTAATACTGGTTAAAAATGTTGGATCAGATATTGGGGAACGGGGAGTAAGAAACACGAGGTAGAGAGGGGGAGCGTGGCACACGGGAGGATCGGACGACCGGGGTGTGACATGACCAGGCGTCGGCCATGTATGACAGAAAACAATGCAGGCAGGAAATGTAGAATGCAGTGCAATCAGTCACAATGACTGTCACATTTTCCACTTGTAACAAGTTACTTGCTAATCTTCTCTCACAAGGGTAATCTCACTGGTTTGCTCCTCCAAAGTGACTTTGCTACAAAAGATGGGCATGTTGAGCAACAAAATGCTTTCAATGTACTAAAGACAACAGAGTCATGTTGAGCTGCAGACAAAACTATGCCTACAAGTGCAAGGAAACAGTTCATAGACCTATAATCACTAGACACAAATGTTAGTCTGAAGAATGTCCTAAAGTTCCATCTAATGTAACTTGTCACTTGCTCCCGGATAAATATACAGAGGTCTAAGCAAAGGTGGAAGCACCTGTTACATGACACTCTCTAGAAAAAACCTATCATCACACAACCAGGTTCCACCCATTACAGAAAAATACAATGTAAAAGAATCGGGAAGAATGTGAAGAATAACTGATCATCAATTAGCGTCAGGTAATGTTACAAGCATTGGATTTTACTGTAATAGTGGACAGAAAATTACAACTTGAATACATTACAACGTTAAAATTATTAAAAACTGTACCCACTAAACATAGTTTTTTGATCGTGAGAACATAAGAAATTTACGAACAAGAGGAGGCCGCTTGGCCCAACAAAGTTCGTTTGAGGAGAACTAATTCTCAGAGATGATAAAATCTTATCTAGCTCTAATTTAATGGACCCCAGGGTTTTAGCTTGCGCTACACTAGCAGGAAGACTATTCCATACTCTAACTACACACTGTGTCAAGAAGTGCTTTCTCAAATTAATTTTAAAATGTTCTCCCGCTAATTTCCAGTTATAGCCAGGAGTTCTACAGATTTAAACTAATTTTGAAGTAGCCATCTGGCTGAACAGCATCCAGACCTGTTAGAATCTTATATACCTGGATCATGTCCCCCCTTAGTCTCCTTTGCTCAAGGCTAAACAGATTCAGCTCAGCTAACCACTCCTCATAAGACAAAATTGTTGTTATGGTTACTTTTGTTTCCCTATAGTGACTCGCTTGATCACAAATTACATGCTTTTCAGCAAATTTACATTTATATATTTAGCAGATGCTTTTGTCTAAAGCGACATCCAGCGAGGAAAATAACACATTGCAAACATACATACTGTCAAGGTGTCAAGTCAACTATGCATAAGTGCAGCTCGGTTGAGTTTCTAATGAATGGCCAGGCACAAATGAAAGCAGAATTGGAGCTACACAACAACTACACAACAACTTCTAACATAGCAAGAACCTAATATATCTACTCAAGGACCAGAAGTGCAACAAAACAACATTTACGGAACGTGAAATGGCATCAGGCTAGTAAAAATCCTCATTGGCAAGCTGATTCTGGGAAAAGGTATACACCCCCTCTGGGGGTCCTGTGGAGGGCGCTTTGGGAGTATGGGGTGTGGAGTCCATTGTTTCAGGCTGTCATGTCCGTATAGACAGAGCTCATGTTTGACTCATTCCTGGAGGGTGTTGGACTTCCCAAGGGCTGCCCTTTGTCACTGATTGTATTCATAACATTTATGGACAAAATTTCTAGGCATAGCCAAGGAGCGGAGGGGGGTTGGTTCAGTGGCCTCAGGATTACATGCTTTTTGCAGATGATGTGGTCCTGTTGGTGTCATTGGGGCAGTGACCTGCAAGATGCACTGGGGCAGTTTGCAGCTGAGTGTGAAACGGCCGGGATGGTTCTCAAATGAAAAGCGGTGTATTTCCCTGTACTGGTTGGGGATGCGTTACTGCTACAAGTGGAAAATCTAAATATTTCAGGGTGCTGTTCATGAGTGAGGAAAGAATGGAGCAGGACAGGTTAATTTGTGCAGTGTTAGCAGTAACGTGGAGACTGTACCATTCTCTTGTAGTAAAGCAAGAGGTGAGTTGGAAGGCAAAGCTATTATTTTACTGATTGATCTATGTTCCTACCCTTTCCTTATTGTCACCAGCTTTGGGTAGTGACTGAAAGAACGAGATCGCAGATACAAGCAGCAGAAGTTTTGCAGGGTGTCTGGGCTCAGCCTTAGATATAGGGTGAGGAAGCCACATATTCGGGAGGAGTAGAGCCACTACTCCTGCCCATTGAGAGGAGCCAGTTTAAAGGATGGCTCCCGGACACCTCCCAGCGGAGGTTTTTTGGGAATGTCCAACCAGACAAGGAGCCCACGGGAAGGAAGCATGACTCAATTGAAGGCTGTAGGCACTTGAGACCCTAAGAGGGGACGTTATTAATCAGGAACACAAGCCGATCACATTTTATTTTTTAAAATATACACTTACAAAAATGCAGCAATTCCTAACTATTCTTTATCACCACTAAATATCATGAGCCTATATCTTTTAAAACATATTTTTACAGCCATATAAAATGCACTTCTCACAACGCTCACAGAAAGTCTTGAGATGATTGCTTAATTCAGTAAAATACTGTAAATTTGTTATCTTTATAACAAAAAGCATTACTCATCCGTTCACAAAAAATACATAACACATTAAAAACCAGTAGTTTTATGTAAAGCATTGAAGTAGTAAGAAATTGAAACCCAAATTACAGCTGTAAAAGAGCTGTTCTGAGATAAAAGTTTCATTGTGTTTTATAATTTGTAACACAATTGCAATAATATAAAACACCAAAAATCTTTAGTAAACCTTTGGGAACGAAGAGCCACAATTGCAATTAATAGCAAAATGGGAGGAATAGAACAGAATGAGTAAAAAAAAATCACTTCTGAAGTGATTAAGAAGCACTTAATCAAAAGAAAATTTCTGTGTGGAAGATACTAGCAGATGGGTTAAACATTGCTGGTCAATGGACTTTCGCCATAAAACCAGCAAATTTGCAACACTTTTACAAAAGTAAGCAAGCATTCAAAGGGTTTCTTTGAGCACTGTAATACAATGATTTATAGTCAAATTATCATTAACCCGTATTATAAGCATATCACTAACCGATAACTAGAAAGGGTATTTTTTTTGTCTTCTTTTGAATGGACATTTTCTCAAAATATTATGGAAATATATATAAGAATATATATAAAAATATATAATGTGTCTTATTTTTCTTCTGCAAATCTGTGGATAATATGCATTATATAAAAGTAATGATGATAAACAAACAAACAGAAGTTCCCTTAAATTCTGTGTACAAAATCCAGATCTGGAATGATTCCTTCATTTCAAAATACACTATAATACAATCAGGGAATTTTTAACTTTATTGAAACAGCTTTTCATTGTGGCTTTGCTCAGGATAAGTATGGTGACTGGAATGATGGATGGACTGATGGATAGATGGATGAAACAGCTTCTCTTCTCAGTACAACACATGTTTCAGATTTCTTCACAGGAAGAGGATCCTGATTCCACATTTTCAAATGTGTAACATTTAGGGTGGCGTACAGATTTGTTAAATGATAATGAGGTAAGTTGAACAATGTTTTCAAATAATTTAGTATTTTCTTATATTAAGCCAAAATGTATATTGCATATCCCTTGTCGTGAGATCCAAATCAGACACAATTACAAATAGCTAATATGGTGTGAAAGTTCTTAAAGCTACAAGCTGACACTTGGTTCAGTTGGACAGAAGGGTGATGCATGAGAGTGGGGTGAGGAGAGAGAAGAGAAGCAGATGGAAAGGGATGATGGTGCTGATGTGACTCGCTG
>JABFEA020000048.1:4583158-4602827 GCA_019775915.2 Cyphomyrus plagiostoma
GTACGTAGTGCAAATTGGAAATCATTTTAAGTTTTATTATTATTATTTTATTTAAAAACTATAACATTCTAGAGAAAACTTTACTATACCCTGTTGTTGAGAATGCACTTTTTTATTTTTATTCTGGGGCTAAGTAAGTACTTTGGAGCAGGGTAAGAAATATTAAGTAGTGCAAATTGGAAATTGTCACGCCCCGCTCCGAACGATCCTCGTGTGTGCCACGCCCACCTCATTACCCATTGTTTTTCCCTGATGTTTTCACCTGTCTCTCGTTCCTGCCTGCCTGTGTGATGTATATGAAGTCTGCGTCAGTCTCCGGCAGACTCGTCATTAATGTTAGTTGATGTTAAGTGATGTGCGTGCTACCCGCTCCTCTGTTGGGATGTTTGCTGTGAATACACCCCGTTCCCCGTATTCCCTGCTTGGCTTCCCTGATTTCGCCGCTCGACCGACAGCACAACGTGAAATAATTTTAAGTTTTGTTATTATTTTTATTTAAAAACTATAACATTTCAGAGAAATCTCTACTATTCCCTTTTGTTGAGGATTCCCTTTTGTTTTTTATTTTTTTCTGAGGCCAAGTATTGTGGTGCCTTACACAAAAAAATAAAATAAAAACATTTGAAAAGACTTATGTTTATTGTCATAGTACAGTTGGGTGCATAAACTGCAGATCATATGAAAATTATAACAAATATATAATATGAATTTATCGGTATCTGCAATGACAAAGACTTAATTATCAGTTCGGTATCGGTTTACATTTTTGATATCGTGCATCCCTATTAAAAAGTATAAATTATAGACACTTGCACAGAAAACTTTTGGATTTTCACAGAAGAGAACAAAGGTGCAGGGTTGCATCACATCATTTTGCTGGAAAGCAAGGAACATTAGGGCATCTACAAGGGAGAAGCTGGTAACCTTCTTGAGAGATGATGTCAGCCAGCTGACTACTGGAAAGAAAGAGTCACTAGAAAGAAGCAGAAGAAGCAGAAAAGGCTGTTATTGGACACTTTCAAAAATCTCTACAGAAAGTTTGAAAATGCAGACCAGGTGTCATTTTCATTGTTCTGCGGGTCAAGGCAATTTTGGGTGGTAAGACCCACTGAGAGTAATAGAAAGACATGTCTTTGCAAAATTCATGAAAACATTGAGTTCATGACCAGCACCCTCTTCAAATGTGGGCATCTATCAACCAAAAACCTTGAACCTTCAACGCACCCAATGACTGTACTGGGGAAACAAACTGAAACGCGGACTTAATACAGAGGACTAATGACAACAACCAGAAACAGCTGATCACATGGGGCATGGGGATCCCACACAAGGTTTACGAGGGGGCGTAGCATACAGAAAGAGCGGACGATCGGGGAAGGACAGGAGTAATGTTGGGATAAGATCTTTATTGTTTTGGAAGCCATTAAGAAAAAAATGCTTGTTTTATCCTGTCTATTTTGTGTTTTAATGCTAAAAAAACATATTTAGGTGTAATTTTGGGGGGCCAGGAACCAATTAATTGATTTTCCATTATTTCTTATTGGAAAAATTCAATCACAACTCGAACTTTGTAGGATTCGAGCCGGAGTCCAGAACAAATTAAATTCGAGAATCAAGGTACCACTGTATTAACAAAAGATACATACTAATTTATTATTGATCAATTTTTACATGTTTAAGTATTTCTGGTCTATATGTAAATGTCCCTAACAGGGAGGAACACATTCAGAGGGGACGTTTAAGTAAACTACCTGTAATTACTATTTTATCTATCCCTGAGCTTGACCATAATGGATTTCTTATAGTTAAACATGTCAGTATTGAAACAAATTATAAAAAATATAAAACATAAATCTTTTTTTTTTCTTCAAAAGTTATGAAGCTAAAATGTTGCCGCAAATAGAGAATCACCCTTTGATCATCGTCAGTGCAAAGGGAGGTCGTGCTCTGTGTTTTCTGATCATTTTCTATCCACTCATCCGTGGGTTGTGAGGGTTTGGCCTCATTTATACATTTCCACGCACCTTCCCTCATTAGCAGCATCTTCATCTTGAATTTCCAAGACTGGTGATTCTGGTTCGTCAGGTTAGCTATTGCAAATTTTGTTGAAGCTTCGTTATTAACCATTTTACCATCTTTCTGCCGTAGTCCGTATCTGTCGCTGTATCACGCACTTATTTACTGTATCAGACTTTTCCCTGGGCCCATGACCTATCGGAAGAATCTTCATAAAACCGTACAGAAATAAAGTGCATGCAGTCTTTGCTTCTTATTTACAGTTTTTTTTACTTAACATGGCTGCAGTCTGCTATATACCTTTTTACAGCAAAGTTTTTTTTAAATTATACCAAGAGTATATTTGCATCGCACTTAATTTAAACAACCTTCACGTCAATTAACATTGCCGTCTACAGACGACTCAGTATACATTTAAACTCAATTCATAATACTATGTACATACATGTGTAGTTGTTGCACTAAATACGTAAGTATTCCAACAAGGGAGGTTATTTAATTGGGAAATCCAGCATTAGTGGATACCTGCCTGGCTTTTTACTCCTTCGCGGTATCTCTTGAATGGTTTAAGTATCATTCAGGGAGAATTATGAAAGGACTAGGTACAGGCGGCGGATTGTCTAGCAGATGCAGAATATTTTTCTTCCACATGTTTTAGTCAGGAAATTATGGGGGCTGAAAACCTTGCAGGTGTCATTGGATGACACGTCTGTCTACTGAGTCGTCTGTAGATGGCGATGTTAATTGAAGTGAAGGTTGTTTAAGTTAAGTGTGGTGCAAATATACTCTTGGTTTAAATAAAAAAAAAAAAACTTTTGCTGTAAAAAGGTATATAGCAGTACTGCAGCCATGTTAAGTAAAGAAAACATACAGGAATATACAGGAAGCTCTTCCCACAGTTGGTACACCATAAAAAGAGACAGCACAAGTTTGATTGACATGGGGGGGTTTGCAAGGAGGAAACCCATGCTGTAAAAAAATATCAGGGCAAGACTGACATTTGCCAGAGACCCACCTAGACAAAAAGACCAGAACTTTTTGAAACAATGTGCTTTGGACAGGTCAATCTAAAATGTAATTATTTGGACATAGTAATTGAGGACAGTTTGGTGTAAACCAAAGACAGATTTTGAGCAAAAGAACCTCATGCCAGCTGTGAAGCCTGGGGTGGAAATGTCATGGTTTGGGGTTGTTTTGCTGTAGCAGAAACTGGCCAGCTCACCATCATATAATCCACTATGAATTCTTCATCGTGTCAGAGGGTGCTTGAGGACAATGTGTGATCATCTGTCCAGAAGTTGAAGCCAAAGTGGGGGTGGACCATGCAAATGACCCAAAACATTCTAGTAAATCTACCAAGAAAAGGCTTTAGAAGAAAGAAACTGACAGTTCTGAAATAACCCAGATCTGAATCTTATTGGGATGCAGTGGGGTGATTTGAAATGGGCCTTGGAGACACGCGAGACACCTGTCAAACATTACACAGCATAAGGAATTCTGCTTGGGAGAGTGGGGAAAACTTTCTGCCGGCAATTTCAGAGATTGATATATGGTTTTGGAAACATCTTATTCAGATTTGTTCAGCTAAGGGGGGACATACTAGCTATTAGGGCATACGGTGTCCTAACTTTTTCCTCAGTAGGGATTGACATCTTAATTTCTTTTGTTAAATAAGTGAAAAATTTTCTTGTTTTTGCTTTATCCTCAATTATAATTTGAAACAAGATTTAATATTAATGATATTTGAATGAATATTGTTGATATTTCTTAATATAGTACTAAATATTTAATGGGTGTCCTAATTTTTTCATATGACTGTATAGGTACAGGAAGCCCTGATACATGTGGGGGTTGGCGTCCTTCACCCTGGCAATTCACTGTAATGGTGCATGGTCAGTGATGACTGTGAAGGATCAGCCCAACAGGTTATACCGGAGATCCTTCACAGTCCAGTTGATGTCCAAGGCTTTGAGTTCCACATCAGCATGATGTGTTTCGCTTCCCGAAAAGATCCAAGATGGGTTGTCCTTCTCCTCCAATTCTCCTCCATTACACCACAGCCCCCAGGTCTGCCTTTGAGACATCTGTGCAGGAAGAATAGCCAGGCAAAGTCCAGGGCACTCAACACCATGCAGGATGTTAACGGCGAAGACTCTTTCCAAATGACCCACTAACTGTTCCTTTCATGTGCAATCCAATAACAGCTTGCTTGTAGAGGAGACGTGGCAAGAAGCCCCCAGCAGTAGAATTTTTGTATTTCAGCTTTTACTATTGCGCTTTGGGCCTTCGGGATGCAGTCGAGCTACTGATATACAATGATCCCAAGTGGCTTCTTGATATGGTGACAGACTACTGACATGCGACCCGGCATGACAAAGAACACATCTCAGTACTGGTCCAGGAGTTCCCAGAGGTACTACTTCTGGGGTCCTAAGAGATCAAGCCCAAGTTACTGTAGGGTTGACTCACCCATTGAGCAGGTTAATGTGATGCTGGCCCAGCTGTTGTGCCCTGTAGTTTATGGGGGCGACCTTTTCCAACACAGTGTATGGCCACTACAACTAAGACAGGAACTTGTGGGTGCATAAGTTGAGGAGCAAAAAATGTTGACTTTTGGGCTAGTATTCTCGCACCCAGCTGAGTCTACTACCTCCCTTATCCCAATTGACATATGGTAGCATCATGTCCCAACTGCGACCATCCCCCACAACTACCCATTTTAGCATGCATTTGCAGTGCTCAACCAGCCCATGTGTCTGGGGATGATAGACAGCGGTACGGAGGTGTTTCATCTTCACCTGGGTCTACGGCTCCTTTATTTTGCGGGACATGAATACAGATCCTGTCTGTCAGTATCTCCTCTTGGCTAGTGAGGAGGAACAGCTCCCAGGACACATTCTTAAACACGGCCTTCCTCACCTACCTGCCCAGACCCAAGCTTCCACAATTCCACAGGACCTTCAGTGTTTATGCCTGGACTATTGAGAATTCTACTTTATAATTTGGGTCTTTATATTGGACTTCCTCTGCTGGCCCAAGGAGGATGGGTTCCTCCCCCTGACTATGGTTCCTCCCAGAGTTTCTTCTTGCTTGGCAGTTTTTCTTTGCTCACGGGGGGCGTTTTGGGCAGGGACAATGTAAAGTGCTCTGAGACGATGTAATGTCAAAATGCACTATACAAATAAACAAAATTATATTGACCTGAATTAAACTGAATTAAAAATCAGAATATGAAAAAAACAATCATTTACAATTTTTAAGTTTTTAATTGACATATGAAGTAGTATATTGCATATCTGGCTACACATGATTAAACATGAACATTGGTAAAGACAACTGATTGGAAAATATATATTACATAGATACTGCTTACATTTCAGAAGCTAAAAGTCAACAGTAGTAAGATAATGAAAAAAGCAGAATTTTGTGGAAATTTTCTGTACAATTAAATATCTAGTCATAATGAGTTTAAATTTAATCACAAATGATTTAGTTCAGGCAGGTTTATCTTGATTATTAATAAATATTTTAATACAGTCAGTAATTTACTTTAAATTTTTCAAATGATAAACAAAATTAAATGATAAAAGACAGGTTACATTTTGAAAAGAGTAAACAAAAAGGTACTTTTATAAACTTAACAGTTAGATTGAGATAGTTTCTGTCAAACAGCCTGTAATTTTGTTTTAGTGTTACAGAAACGGTGCTGATTAATGAGGAGAAAAAAGTTGAGGATGTCAGCGGGCACAGAGTGACATCAGTGAGAGTGACATCAGTGAGAGGGAGAGGAGGGGGAGGGAGAGGCTGAGGAGGGCAGAGAAGTGCTGTCCTGCTCTGCTGGGCTGTGGCAACGGGCCCACATTCCCTTTGAGGAAATTTTTGAACCTGGACAACGATGTGAAGACCTGCTGTGGTCGCCTTTGTGATCTGGAGCTATTTGTCATTATCACTGCACCCTGGAACCAGATGCTGTTGTTCTGGGAAACCAGTGCCCCCCCTGTAAACCTCTGTGATGAGAAGGAGGCAAAAGGAGCGAGAGAAAGGCTAAGGCACATATACATCTGTAAGGGAGCAGCAGACACTGTCAGCGCAGAGGAGGATGAGCATGAAAGCGGCAGGAACAGATTCATGGCCCTACCATCAGTGAGCTTAGAGCTGGAGTGCAGATGTCATCAGATAAGACAGTCGCACATTCTTCCACCAATGTCTCCTGCTGGCAGACTGCAAAGGGGGGGGGGGGTGTTCTTATAACTTGCATAAACTTTCAATATTTTATATGCAGGACACTATTTCAAAGTGAGACATGTGGTAGACACTGACACACTCACCTCCAGCCTCATCACTGTTCAGTCGCGTCACCCAGCACTTTGCCCCACTGGTGAATACAATGTTTTCCAAGTCCAGGCACACAGGCTGGATGTAGTCGGTTAGGGTCACACTTTTGGCCAGGTGGATCAAGGCGATGTTAGGACCTGGCAGGTTGCTTAGGGTGATGTCAGACACCCCTAGTGACACATTCATACCCAGAAACACTGTCCACTGGCTGTTGGGTACTGAGCTGAGGTTGAATGAGTTGGAAACACAGAAAATAGAAACATGAGGATGTAGAACTGAAGGGTTGATCAACATTAAAGGTTTGAGATCTCGATACATGTAGGCACATAACATCATAAAAATAACATAAATTCATATACAGCTTGGTGGTCAGTTGCGAGAGAAACTGACCTATTGAAGCACTCTGCTGTGCTCAAGACGTATGTCTGTGAGATGAGAGTGCCCCCGCAGATCTGGACCCCATTCCTGTGCAGGCTGACCTGCCAGGGCCACATCCCTGCCTCCACAAACTCGCTGTTCCCAGCGTTATTCAGTGGGGCGAAACCACATACATTCGCTGAGATGAAGGAGGTGGGGGAACAAAGGCAGAGTATTAATACAATACTCAGTATAGCCTGCTGAGATCTATGCTGGTCGTACTTTGTTACTCTGCCTCTGAAACACAGCTGCAACATTAAGCAGTGATCAGCCAATCAGAGAGCACACTTGGTACAGTTATGTGAAGTCTCCCTGTGTTGTAAGATATCTGTCTGAGGAAGGCAATCACAAGATAAACAAAATAAGAATAACCTATGAACACAATGAGACATTAAAGATGGGAATGTCAGACACTCACGTTGGGCAATGGTGGTGGAGGTAGATGAATTCTCTGAGGTGAAGGAGGCTGGAGAATAAAGGCGAATATTAATACAACACCCAAGATCGGTTGCTGAGATTTACGCTGGTCATACTCTGTTACTCCACCCAGAGTTATATTTACATGATCAGAGGCCCCCCTATTATTAACTATGATGGTGTGGTTGTCAACTGTGGGGGAGGATGGGGTGGTGACAGTAATACGTGTCAAGTTTGGAGGGAGGTAAATTAGGTATTAAAAAAAGTTAATTATGGCCCCTTTTTTGCAGAGACCCCTGGGGGGTATTGCATAAAAGTAGCTAAAGAAAGGCAGACTTTCCCGAAAAAGTCAGACTCAACCTAGCTCCATCTCTAAACTTCAAACCTCACGTCGTTCCACAAACGCTGTTCAGTTTTAACTAATCAAGGCTCATTCAAGACGGACTTGCATCGTCTGACTTAGTGTGAACACCCATTGATATTTAAGAAGCCCAAATAAATGGATGAACGATAGATCGACCAAATGAATCGGAAAGCGTGTAAACTGAGAGTGGTGTTTCTTTCTGCCTCAGAATAAACGCTGCTGATGGAGCTGTTTAAAAAAATCCAAAGACGTAAACATTAAAAAAAGGCAATACTGTGGCTATAAACACAGCTATGGAGTTGGCTTGGCAATGAATTGCAGACAGACTAAATGCATAAGTTATGTAAATATGTGACATTCTAAAACGCTTAATGTGAAAAAGTTTAATGTGGTTTAATGTACCAAAATAGCGACTAATAATCACCAAATTTCTCACATACACATCTGGTCATAAAGACTTTCACCTGAGAAAAAATCTAAATTGAAATGCTATGAATATGGACTTTATCTTTCGTTAAGCATTTTCCCCTCAATTGATGCCCATTATAAGGAAAAGGCTTAATGTGAAAAGGCGCTTAACATAACTTAATGTATGAAAACAGTAACCAATACCAAATTTCTCACACATATATCAGGTCAAAGACTTTCACCTGACAAAAAATCTAAACCAAAATGCTAGGAACAAGGACTTTATACTACATTAAGCTTTTTCCCTTCCATTGATGCCCATTATAAGGAAAAGGCTTAATGTGAAAAAGCTTAACGTAACTTAAAAAAGACAATAATAAATAAATGTAATGGATTGTAAGGTGTTCACATATTTATTTTTTTTAATTATTATTTGTAGACACTTGATCTCTTCTGAATACAGGAACCTCTATGTAGAAAACCCCCTGGATCTGTGCTAAGCTCCAGTCGGTACCCCAATTGACGACCATCCAATCGCCGTCCTCAATTAGTTATTGTTCGACTGCATAGGAGATGGCTAATGTAACCAACAGCCCCTGGAAACTAACGTGTTGGAAAAGGAATGAAGGGGTGAATGTTGTTGGACTACATGGTCGGTAGAAGGGGCAAGTGTTGTTGAACTACATAAGATTTAGCATTAAAGAAGTTTGTGCATTCATAGGTAGGTAAGGTTCCAAATTCCTGTGATTTTTATAATTATCTGGAATGTACCGTTTGTGATTTGTTTTTATTTGCATTTTATGTAGCATACTGTTTCTGTGTAGTCAGTTACTGCGTTAATCCGTGCACTGTAAAAAAACAAAAAGTTAAGACAAAATTTGAAGGCAACTCAAATTTTTAAGTTTTGAAGAAAACCACGTATTGTTATGCTGAGTAATTTTTTAAATTAATTTTTTAGATAATTTTTTTTCTGTAAAAACTTAGTTGTACATACTAAGAATTGCTAACAACAAAAGTTGTACCAATGTATTCTCTTTTCTTAAGATTTATCTTTCATATGTGTAACGACTTTGAAATTTGAGTTTAGCATGCTAAGGCTTCACCCTTTGCAGTGCCCAGAGGTACAAAAATAGTGCCCAAGTGCTGGTTGGGCTTGAACTGGCAGTCTTTGAGTCAGAGGCACCGAGGTCTAACCCACTGAGCTACATGCTGCCACCTCTGGATGATGACGCTGCCATAACTCTGTAAACAGTGTTTTTGTGGGCCCTTGAGCAAGGCCTGTGACCCCCAGCTCCCTATAGGTGCCACAACTGGTAGCTGCCCTTCACAGTCAAGTTTGCTGTCATTCCCCACAGTGATCCTCAAAATCTGTCCGCTGTTATTTATTACTCTCATGTTTTAAATAAACATGCTAATTGACTGTTTTGTTTTCTTCATTTATAATAATTAGATGGCACATATTTTGTGATTTTTAATTCTTAGCACGTTTAACTCAAACTTTAAAGTTTTTACACTTATGAAAGGTAAATCACATGAACAAAAGAGAATAAGTTGGTACAACTTTAGTTTTTTTGTAATTTTTAGTATGTAAAACTAAAAATCAGATTTTTTTTATAGACATGAAAGATTCCCAGTCAATATTCATTCACTGATTCAGCTAGAACACATTAGACATTTGTGGTAGTTGGTACAAGCAACAACTAAACAATCAGTTGACTTTGTGCACTTAAGGTGAAACCACCGCCTATACTAATGACACACAATGTGTACTGATCCCTGTACTCTGGGTCACCCTTACATTTTGATGAGTAGCACACGGTCCAGTTCTTATTGTTTGTGTGATTTAGCTTTCACCCTTGCAAGGTAGAGTTGGACTCTCTTTCTCCCATAGGTATCTCCTGTGGAATAAAAGCTCTTTTTTTAGAGGCCTGATCATCTGGTTTCTACTGGGTTGCCGTCTTCAAATAGGGAATGAATTCACAACCTAGCTTTATGGCTGTCAACTGACCCTGTTGGTGAGTTGGTGATGACTGAGCAGGCATACACAATGGCAAAAACGCCGCAGTCTTAAACAGTGGCTTGTTGTGGGACATTTATGACATCTGTGACTGTCCAGTCAGATACCCAAAAATTTTTTCCAGCTGCTGTGCATAACAACTAAATGCACGGCATAACTTTCAGGAGAGTTGAGCTTGCAATTCTTGCCGTTTCGGAATTGTGGATTGAATTGAATATGCAAATTTCCCATTCTGTGAAATCTGCTGCAGCAGGAAGCCAGTGGGAACCAGGACCTTGCAGATCAGTATTGGGCATCAGAACTGTATCAAAATTTAAGGCTCTCTCAGCGGCACAAAACTATAGAACTGGGCCAAAGCTTGAAAGTGCAGCCATCTGATAAAGGTGGGCATACACAGAACAGAGTCCAACAGCTGAGCTTGACCTATGTTGCCTGTGATGGCCCACTCAATAATTACCCCATTGAGCCAGGTCTTTGGAGCTAGACACTGGCTTCTGGGAGCTACTGTTGACCAGTTTGGCTCATTAATTTTCATATGCAGCCAAGGAGCAAGTATGTTTTTATCTGTTTGTGTTTTTTTTCCAATCTGGTTCTGCCTCTGGGATTCTCTCCATATCAGAGCACCCAGTATGACAAATGCTGCCGTCTCCCTCAGAATTTGATTTGTGCATAGCCATATCACAATTACCAGTGTTGTCCTGTTTTATACTGACATCAGGGAGAACTTGGAACATATCATGCAACAGGAAGCCATGCATTTTTGAAAGTAATGAATCCGTGGCCAGATTCACTGAGTAATCATAATCTTTTGTTCGTGTTTTTTTCTTCCGGATTTGCTTTCACTTCCTCTACCCCTTTTCCGCATCACTGAAAGGTTGTACATCTGTTTTGTGGAGAAATGTAGCCCAGTACCCATTTCCACAGCCATAATGTGGAAGCACTTCCCTGTGCTAGGGCAGGAGCATGTTGTGCCGCTGGAGGTATTTTGCACTACTTGGACTGATTCATTTGATGGACTTTTAACTACAAACACTCCCAAAGATGAATTCAGACTCACCAAGCCCATCTCAACCACAGTCTTTGCTAAGGATGCCTGTGAGATCAATTGATTTGCAGTGGGTCTGTCCACTCTGCAAGGTTCATTGACATGGGCCTTGACTTGTTTAACAATGCTGTCCAAGGCAATAAATGAAGACATCTTAACATCCCTCAGAGCAACAGTGACCCCCTGCTTCACACTGGAATTTCCCAAACCACATCTGGCTCTTTGAAATTCAAAAAATAAATATGATTGCATGTAGTATAAAGACAGAATCATTACATCAACAGGAAGTTCCCTCCACTCATTTTGTGATTTGACCATTTTGTTTATGGTCTCACTGATATTGTTTGTTGGGCTTTTGTGTTTGAATGCTTCAAATTGCTTGGTGTGGAAGGAGACCACATTGTCACACAAATCTGCCTTCAGATGCTGGTGGAAATATTTCATGAATTCCTCTGACCACCCATTCACAAACCTGTAACATTGTACCTCAAATTCATCTCTGTTGGCTGAATCAATGAGTATGTCGATTTGGTCTTTCGGTACTTTCACATCATCCCTTGTACCATCGACCCTTGTTTTTTGACCCAGTACTCAATGTCATGCAATACATGGTTCCTGCAGAAAACTAGGCTAATGTTGGGAAACCTCCTCTTCAAGGCCCCAACAATTCCCTTTTCTCTGTTTAGAGTGACAGGCACTTTCTTGAATTTTTTAGAACCCAACCCAAGTTTCCTCATAATATCAACCAAAAACATTTCATGAATTTGCGCTCATGCAGCATGAACCCTACAGGAAATATAGGGTCATTAACTAGAGAAGTGTTTCTCATGGCAAGCACAGAAACATAAAAGTCACCCATCTGAAAGGTTGTGTCATAGCTAAGGATTTGAGGGTAGCTGAAAGTAATGGCATCCTCCAAGTTGGCGCGTGCCAAATCCAATATATCAGGCATCCCAACAAAAATGGGAAGATTGGGAAAACTACAAATGTACCAAACAAAACTTGGAAACAGGTACGCCAGTTCATGGAGACTGAACATTTCATCGTGGTAAATTCTTTGTGTATTCCTGCTAGCATACACTGTGTTCTGTACTTGCTTGACATTATGTGGGCAATTCACAGGCATGTGTTCCACATTGCTACTGCAGGCTTTGGATAAGGTGGACCGATATATGTTAGATGGAGCTTGCCTATGGTCATTGTGAAGTGTGTGTGTAAAAACCTCTTTTTTGGAAGGAATGAAAATTCTTACTGTTTTTGCATTGCCATGTTTCCTTGGCACGTGCACACTCTCAGGTAGTGAATCAAAAATAAATTTGTCGGCAAATTATCTTCATCTTGCTGTACTAGACAGTACACATTCATTTTAAATTCTGATGATCCCTTGTCATATTGAGGTGCCCTAATATGGTAATAGCACTTCACCACTCTTCCACCGTATTTTTTTATGTTGTTATAATTTGACCCTTTCAGTTTCCATAGCATTTGGTCAAAATGAAAATCCATGCTAGATCTTCCTCCCTTCAGACTCCTATATAGGTATATATCACCCCCCTTTAGCTCCAGGGGTGGTTCATTGAAAATGAAACCTTTGTACCTTTCGGCATTAAGAAGAACAGCTTCTATTTCAGCCAGAGTAAACTCAGACTCTTTTCGCATGAAAGACATAATTTCTCAGTTCGTCACCACAACTACCGCAACTATTGAGAGATTAGCCTTGAGAGTGGCTGTTGAATGACAGTATTTTGAGAATATGTCTGTTATGGAGGACACTATGGTAAAATATTACCCTAGTAGCCTCTTAAAAGGCTGTTCAGAGATGAGCCTTGAAAAAGCCAGTTGGATGACAGATTTTGACGAATTACAAGAATATAACTATGACAATATTGTAATATTCTGGTATATATGTATAACGTATATAATGTAAATAAATAAATATATATATATACATTCTCACACACACACACACACACACACAGTGGTACCTCGGTTCTCAAGCATTTAAACACAAAATGAACAGGATAAAACAAGAAGCATTTTTTTCTTAATGGCTTCTAAGATGGTAAAGATCTTATCCCAACATTACCCTTGTCCTGCCCCGATCATCTGCTTCCATGTGCCACGCTCCCTCGTTAAACCCGTGTGGGATCCCCATGTATTCAGCTGTTTCTGGTTGTTGTCATTAGTCCTCTGTATTAAGGCCAACATTTCAGTTTGTTTCCCCAGTCCAGTCATTGGGTGTATTCGACTTGCTTACAGCACTGGCTTAAAGCAACGCACTCTGATCCTGACGCAATGCATTACAGTTAGATGCATTGCGACCTCTCACCCGGCTGCACAAACTGGAACCGCCTCCGTGACGATACACCTTTGCCCTTATTCGCTGAAGAGTTTAGTTACACGCATGACATTTGTATCTCAGGCAGTTCCGATGTGTAATCCGCTATTTCAAAAGAAAATGGTCTAGTGCTAAGCCAATTTTTTTTCTTTTCATTAAGGAGTTTAAACAATACAGCACCACTTTAAATTATATTAAAAATAAAAAAGCTATGACATCACACGAATTACTTTGTTATTATATACTTGCATAATTACACCTGGCACATTCTTATTTGTTAGACGTGGCTATTATATATTGTATTCTGTATGTCTAGTATTTGGAAATGAATGTATATTGTTTGTTTTATGTATGTACAGTTCTTGCAAATAAAAAAAAATCTAACCATGAAAAAAAAGAATAAATTTTCTATTTCTCCCAAATATCACGTAAAGCAGTGAGAACTGGTTTTCAGTTAATTTACCTGGTAAAATAAAGTTTAAATGAGTGACATAAAGTCAACATGATGCTGTAATAGTACACGTAAGTTATTGGTTTATTTATTGTTAGTTACTGTAATGTGGCGCTGCTTTATTTGGTTAATCGTCCAGTCTGTGAAATCTTTTCTTGACGTGTACAATTTATATTAGGTCAGCGGTCATGGTTTGACTTCTGATATTCAGACTGAGTTCTGGACCAAACTGGTTTGTTTGACTTTCAAGAAATTCAAGTTCTAGTGAGTTCGAGAACCGAGGTACCACTGTATATCCTCGTGTGTGCCACGCCCCCCTCATTACCTCGTGTTACTTCCCGATTGTTATCACCTGTTACCAGTTATGTTCAGCCTGTCCGGTGTATTTGTCTGCGTCTGAGTTAGTTTCCCCAGATCCATCATTGATGTTTGTTGCTGTGTATTGTTTCCCCAATAAACCCAGTTTTGAATCGCATTCACGCCTCTCTTGCCTGCTTCCCCGCTCGACGCATGCCAATCGTGACAGAATGACAGATCTCGCCTAAAACGCAGTGCGGTGGACCGAGAGCCAGCGCCTCGGTCTCCTGCAAGGGGTGCTATTCTGGCTGAACCAGCCAGAGGTCCGGGCGGACCTGATGGCGCTGCATTTAGCCAGCCAGAGTGGCGATATTCTAATGGAGACGTCCCCGCCCGAAGACATGCACCGCATGGCAGAGGTGCATGAAAACCTCCGGCTCCTGGTACAGTGCGTGACCGACAGGAAGCTGCCACTGGTTGCATCGCTTGCAGCAGAAGCTACAGAGATGGCGCAACCTCTGGCTGTGCCCGAGGCTCCTGCTGCAGCCCTGCCTCTGTGTGCAACCCCGCCTCTGTGTGCAGCCCTGCCTCTGTATAAAGCTACACCCGAGGCGGCTCCAGTTCTCCCCGTTTCGCCTATAATTTTTGTCCAAGGGAACAATCTTTTGAGAATCTGTTCCCACACGACGGACATTATTTAAGACAATGCTCAACTAAGCGAGACAGTTAACCTGGTCCAGAGCAGACTTGTTTGAAGGTGTAAATTACCATGGTAACTCAGCGGGGAGTAATTTAAGACACGTTGATGGAATAGAACTCTCACTTAAATAAGACAGACTTATCGAAAAAAGTGAGACTTTCCCTTAATCCTGCTTCGTGGAATACCCCCCTGGGCTTCAGCCTGGGTAATCCCGTGCATCAAAGCACCTCTGACTCCGCCTCTGAAATGCATTTACAACATTAACCAGTAGTTACCCAGTCAGACAGAGAGCTATTGGTACAGTTACGTGAAGGCTTCCTGTACTGTCAGAGGTCTGTCTGAGAAAGGCAATCACACAACAGACACAATAAGAATAACCTAAGTACCTAATGGCAAATTAGAGATGGGAAATGTTACACACTCACATTGGGCAGTGGTGGTCGGCAGAGATGAATTCTCTGTTGTGTTGAAGGTGATGGTGGAGGCAAATGAATTCACTGAGGTGAGAGGAGGTGAGGAGGTGAGAATTAATAAAGGAATCAGTACAAACCCCAGGATGCACTGGTCTGTTCGTAATGAGGAAAGCCACCTCATTATGATCTGTGGCCAAATCTCTATTTATCTAAATTATTACAGTAACAATGAGCAATAATAACCCTATCCCTGTAATATGATGAGAATAATTTGAGTCGATTTAGGAAGGAAACAATAAGGACAGGAAAGGAATAAGATAACATCATGGGATTTAGGCATGAGAAATATGAGCCACTCACAAGGGGTGGTGGATGTGGGAGTTGGTGTTACACCAGTGCAGGTGCCATTGTTGCTCTCTGTCCCATTGGAGAGGAAAGTAACAAAGCATGGCTGGTCATTGGAAATGGTGAAGTTGATCCAGTCCTCATAACGGGACACTCGGGTGAAAACTTCAGGGTAGTTTGTTTCTACACAGCCAAAGCTCGCCACCCCGGCCTGGATCCAGACAGAGCCCTGCTGGGCCATCAGTGGAAACCCAGAGTCTCCCTGCAAATACATGATCACAAATAGAGAAATTACCATGCAAGAAGCACAGGGACAGCTCTCATTTACATGCCCTGAAAATAACTGTGAAGCTGCTGTACCTGACATGAGCCCTTCCCTCCTTGTAGGAGACCAGCACATATCATGTTGTCTGTGATTGTGATGTTTAGCATTTCATAAAGGCAGCTACAGATCCCATTTCCTACTACATGGGTCTGCACTTCCTGTAGAGTCGCAGGTGATCGAGGAGAGACTGGGGTGAAAAAACATTGGTTGGACTGCGAGAACGAATAAATCACATAAGAACACTGGTCCAGCCAACTCTTCAGCTCTCAGTAAACCGCTGGCATCTAATGTTTCTTTTGAGCTATGTTAGTTATTGAAATCAGGAGTAGAACTGATATATCAGAATAGAGATATGATCACATACCATTCAGGCTAACATCTCCCCAGCCAGTGAACCAGGTCTCAGTGTCACTGTCAAAAGTGCTGCCATTGTCTGCCAGGCAGATGGGCTGGATGTAGTTGGTGAAGTTCACAGCGGTATTGAGCTTTAGTAGAGCGATGTCATTATCGTGTGTCTGACTGTTGTAAAGTGGATGAAGGACGATGTGGGTGGGGTTCACATTTTCCTGATTCTGCTGGCCCAGATGCACACTCCAGCCGGTTGTGTTTGTGCTACAGCAATTGAAAGAATCAGGAGCAATACCTAGCATGCATGTCCTTTATCTTCCTGAAATATTTCTCATTGTAGTTCTCATTCAGTACTATAATAAAAAATATATAATAATACTTGGTAACCCCACACAAATGTATTCTGAATGGCTGGCTTTGTCCCAGTAAATGGCCAGGAACTGCAAACTCTATAGTATATTACTAATTCTCTAATGCATTTTTCATTTTCAAACCACTGACCTAGTTATATTTTGAACAAGGAGAGGTTATACCAGTCATAAAATGGGTCTGAAACATACAATTTAAGTATTGTTATTTATTACCCATCCACCATCCATCCATTTCCTATATCCACTTTTGGGGATCTGGAGCTTATCATTTGGAGCGTACTATTGCAGGGCACTCATAATAATAATAACAATAATAATAATAATTGAAAAAATAGACAAAACACTTCTGACTTAAAATTTCAAGGGTTATGATATATATCTTACACTAATAGTATTATAATATTAAAATGGAAGGTTAGTTTGTTTAACCCGGAGTAAACTTTGTTCTATTAATATGCCTCGATGTTGTTTTTACAACCAGCTTCTCAGTCTTGATTCAAAGATTTTAAAGTTTGTATTGTTAGTGTGTTACACTCAACAAGATTGTTAGTGACTTTCCAACCAATGCAATCACAAACATTAAGTAAACAATATATAAAAGAGGTAAACAATATCCAAAAGAAGTAAACTATGTATAGACATAAACAATAGAAAATGGAATATTCTTAAAGATTATCTACTAGCTGGTAGCATGATGCCATTAAACTACTTTTTTTCTTTTTAAACTGCAACTTCATTTTAATATGAACATCTGTTTACAGTTTAAATGTGTTTGTGTATCTTGCTCTTTCTCGGATTAATTGTCTTTAATAATTATTTTCTTAACTGTTCATTGTTCAGAAATTTTTACATCACAACTCACGTGGAGAAGCAGTGGGCAGCAGAGAGCACCCACATACTGTTGATGAGGGATCCTGCACACATGTGAAAACCATTCCAGTGCAGACTGGCCTGCCAGGGCCAACTTCCCACAGAGGTGTTCTGACCCCCCACAATGCTGGTATTAAGAGGAGCTTGGCCACACACTGGGAGGGGGAGAGGTGAGCAGGAAAAGGGCTAAACATGGACAGATTTACACTAACATACACTGACAGTTTTAGCATGATGTTTCAAAGAAAGGAACTCATAATATTAACAATCTTGGCATTTGTAGGACTGGGCAATATAAACCATATATCGACATTGTCATATTAAATTTAAAACATGAAACTACTAACTTCGAGAAACTGGTCATTACGGAACTTTACTTCATAGCACACATCAGCCTATCACATCACAGAGACAAACGCAATTCCAGCCAATCACATCGTAGTCTCTTACATGGACATGTATGGTGTATCAGTACTTTTTGCAGTTTAAAACAAAAAAGTAGACCTAGGCCACCCTACCAGTTAGGTTTAATTATTCAGTATACCAGCGTGACATGCATGAGCTGCAAGAGTGCAATATGTACATATAATGTAATGTGTGTGTTCATGTTGTAAATAGTAAATGTTGTAACTGTTTAATGTTTCACCACAGAATGCCTACGTTTCTGTTAGTGCTACCCCGAACGCAAGAGGAGAGGTAAGGAGCGTGTGCTGATTGCAGCAAGTTGCCACATCCACCACGTGAGAAACTCAGGAATGAGAGCCTGAGAACAGCTGTGCTGCAGGTAATACCTCAGCACCACACTAGTTCGAATGGAATGGAACAGTGATTTTTTGTTCCAGTGGCTGGAGTGCCAATCCTGCCACCAACCCCTTGTTTTACCTGGAAGTTGGAGGACCTGCCTACAGGGCTGGATGTAGGTAAATGCCATACCCAGGATGAAGCAATTGCAGGTTAAGGGCCTTGCCCAAGGGCCCGACAGAGTAGAATCACTCCTGGCATTAATCGGTTTTGAATCAGCAACCTTCCAATTGCCAGCACAGATCCCTAGCCTCAGATCTAAAACAAGACTTCATGCTGGGATTACCTTTCTACACATCATCTAAAATAAGGCAATGATTCTGTTGTTGTTTCAAATTCTGAACTTATTATATTACAAGGATAATTAAAAAAGAAAAAAACATTCAAAACGTTATCCAACACTATCCTACAATATCACAATTTATCTGCAGAACTACACTGACATGCTTCTTTTGCACAATAAAAAACTGAGTAAAAAACGAATGTTCTTTTTTACAGTATATAGCTACAGAATTAGCTACAATCAACAAGAACAGTATATAAAAATCTAAGTATTTTAACCATTTCTTTGACCACAAAACAACAAGGAATACTGGCCTGATGGAGTTCTGAAGAAGAGTGGGTTGTGTTTCTGTCTCCCAGTTCCCCAAGACCCTCTTGTCCCAGTTCCTGCCCCATCTCTGCTCTTGCCCAACAGGTCCCATGGAGTCCAAGGGTTCAAATCTGGAAGTCCCACGGGGTCCCCTTGCCCTGTGGTGCCGGCCCACCTGCACCTGCCCTGGTTCCTGCACTGGTTCCTGCCCTGCAGATCCTTCTGTGCCCCTCAGTCCTGGCTCAGCTGCCCCCTCAACATCCTCTTGCTCCCATCCTCGTCCCAGCCTGGCCTCCTGCCTCAGTTCTTGTCTCGATCCTGGCCTCACAAGTCCCAGGACGTTACCTGGCTATGATGACTACGTCGTGCCGCATAGCCCCACGGATTTAGTGATGCTAAGGAGCATCAGGAAGGAGGACACACGCCATGGGACCAACAGCCAATGTCCTTGAATCATCCGGACCCCCCTATCAGACATCACTCCCTCTTCTGCCTCAGGCTTCGCCCTTCTCTCCTGTCTGGTTGTGCTTTTCCCCTGGTTTTCACCCTGTCTTGTCATCCTGCTCTAGTCCATTCCCCCAGGTCCACACAGTTGTCTCTGTCACTTTCCTGGTGGGTTTTCCATATGTCAATCCTCTCCCTGTCCTTTTGTTTGCCAAACTTGTCATCCTTGCAGTCCCTCTTCCTGCTTCTGTCCATCCCCTGGTTTCGTCTCTTAGTCAGGTATACAGTGGGTACGGAAAGTATTCAGACCCCCTTCAATTTTTCACTCTTTGTTATATTGCAGCCATTTGCTAAA
>JABFEA020000048.1:4602927-4618249 GCA_019775915.2 Cyphomyrus plagiostoma
ATGATTTTAGCAAATGGCTGCAATATAACAGAGTGAAAAATTGAAGGGGGTCTGAATACTTTCCGTACCCACTGTATTAGCATCTCTTAGTCCTGTGCTCCCTGTTCAGTCAGTGCTTCCCTGCCTGTTCCCCACCATAAACTCCCCTGCAAGGGGTTTCACTTGCTCACAGCCTGCATTCAGAACGTCCATCTCGCACCACATTGTGACAATAGGAAACAGGCTACTATTGTTTCTGCATTGGTATTGTTACAGTACCCGTATCACAATACTTAAAATGGCACTGGTATTGATGCAAGGTTGCCAACTTTGGTCACCTGGTTGGAGTGATTTTCAGTTTGAAACACGTCTGCACACCCATGCACACGCATTAGCCTGTATTTCATAGTTTCACTACCTTATGAATAGTTTGTAGGGTTTGCAAACTACCCCAATGCTTTTGATGTAGCTAATTTTACATTTATAGTGGAATAATATGCAATGGCAGTAAGATTTCTTTTGTGAGCATGAGAGTCTGAAAGTGTTAGTGTTATACCAGGTGTGTGAGAGTTGCCAACCATGTGGATGTAATTTTTCATGTCGTGACAACATATAAGAGATCCCTTTATATTTAAAAAAAATATCTGCATCCTTAAATCCTGGTTTAATCCTGGTTCTGCTGGCAGAAGGCTACCCCAAATTGCAGGTTGCTTCCAGGCTCAAAGTTTCTAAGACAGCGGTACACAAGAACAAAGTGAAGTGAACACTGGCAGTGCCCTAAAACCAGCCAGGCAGAGGGCAGAAGCAACTTTATAATGCCAGAGATGACCATCAACTCATCTCACAGTGCCTCATATTTGGAGGATGACCTCAAGTAACCTTCAAAAGGAATGGGAAACATTAAGTGGTGTGAAGTGCACTGCTAGGACAGTTAGGACTCCTTTTTGATATCACTATACAGTCCTGCTTTGATTTTGGTGTCATTTGTCTCAAAATTTCATCTGGTCCAGATGTTCAACCTTACGACGTGCAAAGGTTGAAAAAGATCTGTTAAATACTTTTTGAGTTATCGAGCTGACAGTATCCAATGTCTGAAACTACCTTGATCCATACCATGATCCATAAATTTAACTATAAAAAATTATATTTTTTATTTGTGTATTGGTATAAAATCATATCCACAAAAATACAGTGATTTGTACACCAGAAAAGGGTTTTTCAGATTTGTGGATCACATTACTTACTTATTTGCGGATTTAGTGTTTAATTCGTACTGAGGTGGATCAAGCGATTTGTACACCTGAAACAGGTTTTGCACATTTTTGGATCACTTTCCTTCCTCTATTGGATCACATGATATTTGTGACTTTCCTCCTACTTATTAAAGGGTTTTTGTCCTATTATTGATATGTAGAAAAAAATCCACACATAAGAGGTGCAGTAATTAGCTACTCTACCAGGTCGAATAAGGCTAAAATAAGAATCTCTAGTTAAACTCTGTGAAGCTAGTCCTGCCACAATCAGCAAAACCAAAAAATCCAGTGTTTGGTTAGTGCTACATTTGTGGTGTTTTATGCTGCAAAAAGTAGGATTTGTGCTGGTTTCATGTTAGAGAAAATAACAATTATTCTTTCCATACAATAGCATCATCCAGACCACTTGCAACAGCGATGGACATAAAACCAGGCTGTTGATTTAGTGCTGCATTAGTGGCGCAGTAATATTTGGGGCTCCAAAATACATTCTGAGACACAAAAGAATTATTTAATGACAAAATCGAGTATTGTCTTACTGCATTTTGCCCACAGAAAGATAAACTCTAGTTACATTTTGTCAACAAAAGCATAAAAAGCACTTTTCATTTTGTGCACAGAACAGATATCAGCATGTTGTATTTCGCGGACAGAAGTCTGAATGTATCTGCTTTCGTGAATAAAAAGAAAGCCACTTCATTCTTCAAATTTTGTTTTGTCGACTAAATAAATTCATTTGTGTACAAAATGCATTTTGTAAGTGAAAGAAAGCCATTTGGTTGACGAAATGCATTTAATGAATTAAAAATCCAGTTTACATTTGGAATTTTGCACAATACTTTATGTTCGCCTTGTATTTATTTTTGTTTAAAGTTTATATTTTAGTTTTCATATAATGCTATAATTCAAACTGTATTTTGTTTTCTTGTTATTTTTAGCCTTATATTGCTGCTACAGTTTAAACTTGAAAGTACATTGTCTTACATTTGGTATTTTACATAGCAATATTTTATACTGGACCTGCAATCATTTACTTTTGAAAAGTGTTTTATATTACATTAATATTTTTTTTATATTCTTAAATAAAGATTTGGCCAGAAGTTATAAATAATCACAAATGAATGAGTACCAGTATCATTATATTTAATTATTAAATCATTGAATATACAGAAAGTGTACTAAGTCATGACATACAGCACTGGAAAAAATTGAAACCACAGCATAATTGTAAGTTTCACTCATTTTTCAGTTTATGGATATTCTTCCTTACCTTATGGGACTTCGGTCCTGCTTCTAGGAGCCTGTTACGAATTTGTCCTACAAATGCACTTCACACCACTTAATGTTTCTCAATCTTTTTGAATGTCACTTTATGTCATTCTCCAAATCATGAGGCACTGTTACATGAGTTGATGGTCATCTCTGGCATTAGAATTAGTTGGCATTAGTTGCTTCTGCCCTCTACCTGGCTGGTTTTAGGTCACTGCCAGTATCCACTTCACTTTGCTCTCTTAGAAACTTTGAGCCTGGAAGCAACCTGCCATTCGGGGTAGCCTTCTGCCAGCAGAACCAGGATTAAACCAGGATTTAAGGATGCAGATTTATTTTAAATATAAAGGGATCTCATGTTTTTCCAGAGCTGCCTGTGTTGCTTCTTCCCTCTACCTGGCTGGTTTTTGATTATTCCCAATCTCTCCTGCTTCACCCTCTTCATCACAAGGGCAAATGTCGTCTGCTTTCACTAAGCAGCATTGCTGCCGTTTTGGGGCAATCTGTTTCAAAATTTAATCACTGGCAGTTTGAGTTTTTCAGTTACTATCTTAACGGTATAAAGTGTCACAACTGCCCCTTTTATCACTATACATACTGCTTCAATTTTGGGGCAGTCTGTCTCAAAATTTAACCATTTGCAGGTCCTCTCACATACAATGCATGTGCAAAGTTTGAAAAACAGCTGTCAAATGGTTTTTGAGTTACCATCTTAACGAGCAAAGTGTCAACAGTAGCCATGGTAGCGGACCGATGGTAAAACCATATGTGAACCCAAAAAATATGGGGAATACGATTATAAGTAAATATATTTATCCATAGGTGAACACTTGCACACACTTAACGTTTATTATCCATGTAACATTCAGGCAGCACAGCTCAACCGTGATTTTTTCTATCGTGGCTGAAGTATCACTTACCCTTAGCAACCAGACTCAGCACCACCGCAAAGCGCACACTGGTCCCAAGAGCCATTGCTTCCAGTGAAGCTCCCACTCTGTGTACGTGCCTTTGCTACTGTTAAACTTTTATCTTGGACTAACTTAATTTTACCCTCAACACATCCCAACCTACCTTTTATCCTGGAATCTGCAAACATTAGTGTCTGGAGTTTACAGTCAACAACAGGCCTGAGGGTGAAGACACCTTGTTAATGAGAGCGTGTAAAAATTTCATGGATGAAACGTAAGTAAACGTAAGAATTTTTAGTACCTTGTTGACCCCCATGCATTTAAGCCAGCGGTTTCAAATTTACATAAAATTAGCAGGCTGACATGCAGGTTAAAGGGGCTCCTCCCTGGTACTGGGCTGATGTATATAATGAGGAGGGCAGTGAATTAACATGTCTATATGCATGCCAGATCATTTCTAAAACTCTACACCAATGGATCATCTAACTACGAATACTGACCATGGTCACAGTGTGTGTGTCTGGGGAGGGTGAGGGCGGTATCAGTGCATCACAGGGTAGAAATACACATCATGTGCTATTTAGAAACCAAATTAACCCAAGTGCATGTCTGAGTCATATTAGGAAACCTAGGTGGACCCAGGAAGAGCCTACAGACCCCACACACAAAGGCGGGGCTCCCCCAACCCTGCAGACCCACTGAGCCACCCAGAAATACCTACATTAACCTGGATGGAGATATGAATAAATTAGCTACAACAATTTCACAACATACATTACAGTGAACAAAGAACATGGGACTTACTTTAGTAAAAAGATTGAAAACCACCTTAGAGAGTGTTGTAATTAAAAAGAGCCAATGCAAAACAAGAGGTTGGGGCAAACACCCCAAGGTGGTGAAATATACATTGTCAGGATGAATGAGCAGCTATGGGAAATGCTGCTGTTCTGGATATTCATCACGCTTCAGAGCTGGAGGAACAGAATACATTGTCTTCATTTCTATTCATTTCTGGAAACCAGTTTATCTGCACCAGCCACCCCAACTATACCTGCATGAACACCATCATGCCTCAAAAGTGCTTGATTCAACAGTGCTGACAAAAGCTCTTTTAATACCTTTCAAATGTGTTACAGCAAATCAGTTGAACTTTGCACACGAAAAACAGCAACATCAGTCAAATGGACGTGTTGTCTGGTGAGCTGAAGATGGACTTCTCAAGCAAACAATTGACAGGAATGCGATTCCTATGACATCATCTGGAAGATGCTGTCGCAAGAAGCCATCTAACTGCTTCTACACATTCCAGTGATTTGCCTGTCTGTCTGTACAGAACAAACTAAATCTAAGGCTTGGTTTCTATGAATCTTATGGAAAGGAACAAGCTTGACAGAAACTAATAAATTGAGTTTTATCTTTAAAAAAATCCTATGATAAAGAAAATCAAGATGCAATTTGGTTGACAGAATTTGTTTTAATTTCAATCCAAACATTCACTTCATGGAAGAAAAATCTAAGACAGGTTCTCTTTGTAAAAAGTTTAATATGGGTATGAGATGCTGTGGGAGGGTAGAGGAAGAAAACCAAAACATGTCAGCACAACAGCAAAGGAGTCCATCAGGATAACTTCAGGAAAACTTCTAAACAAGTGAAAAGGGGGGGGGGTGCTGGTCCCATGTTGGGTGAGCGGCGGTCAGTACGGCCTGTCTCTGCGATCCTGTCTGTGTTCACCCCTGAAAAGAACATCAGATGGGCTGCTCAGTGCATGTGGAGAGTAGCCAGAGGCTGTCTGAGCTTCTGTCCCGTGCACATGTCAGCCCACGGCCCTGAGAGCGACTGGCCACAGGCAGATCTCAGATCACGACATGACGGGACACGCTTAGGGCCCAGTTGCTTCTCTTACCTGCCTTCTATTTTCCCAGGGCCAAACCCACCCCTGTCACCACCACGGCCTCCTCTGAAGCCACCCCTGTCCCCCCCTCGGCCCCGGAAGCCTCCACGGTCAAAGCCACCCCTTCCACGGTCTGTACTGAAGCCTTGAGAGGAAGAGAGAGAGATTCATGCCGTGGGAACAACACGAGGAGACACACAAATGGCTCATTTGCCCCTCTCTGTGGCACCCCTCGAAGGACAGGCATGGCTTACCTCCCATGGGCGGCATTCCCCCTGCCCCTTCCGGTTTGGGCACCTTGCACTGGTTGCATTCATTTCTCCATGAGAAGTTGAGGTTGCCACACACCCTGAATGAAACGGGTACAACATTTTTAGTTTTATTTGCACACAAAATGAATCTGTCAGAGATGTTTTGCCACTGCGTCATTGTTTGCCAAATACATACATAACCTCAGCCAGCGGGAACTGGCACTGTACTCACGGGTTCGAGCATTTCCAGTCTCCTGCCCTTTGTTGGCCCCCACCTCCGCCACTGTTGCCAGGGAAACCACCTCCCCTACCGCCACCAAACCCACCACGGCCCATGGGCCCTACAGAGGGGACAGATAAAACACAGCACATGCCAGCTGGATGTCTACACCCTAAACACCCATCAGAGCCCGAGCACGGCCACTTTAACGCAAATGTCCAAATCAGTCATACTGGACATTAAAGCAGACCTCACCCTGTTAGGTTTGCCTAATTTTCCCTGGATTTTCCTAATACAAAATCCAGGTCATTTCCAACTGATCCCCATGTGTCAATACAGCAGGGAGAATTCCCCGTGAGTGAGCGGGCATGTTGATGATATTTCTATCATGTGACTGGCAAACTACAAATTTCCCAGGATGAATGAAAAGGGTCATTTACACGAAGAAGACTCCAAACATGACTAACTGGAGGGGGAACAAGATTCGGAACTTGTGTCAGTAAGAGCTGACGCCAAAAATCATCTGAGATTCAAGGCATGGCGAGAGACTCAGATGTGTGGTAAATAAAACCCTGTGATTCCCGCCGCATTATCCTCTATGCTGTACCTAAGCTCCATCCATCTTCTAAACCAACCACAGTACTTCCATTAGGTGTGAACACATCTGACAAGGACAATCTCCAGCTGTGTGCCATGTGTGAAAGGGAAACTCCACAAAATCTCCAGACCTGATCCTCTGGATAGTGTCTGGAGTTCATGTGTGAAGAAGAGTGCAGAATCACAGTAGCCCAAGGCTGATTCTGGGAACCAGAGTATGGGGAGAGGAGAGCAGCTCACCTCCACGGCCGCGGCCTCCCCTCATGCCACCACGGCCGCCACCAAAATCTGCCCTGCGAGTCGCAAACGACACTTTGATGGGATTCCCATGGAAATCTTTGCCTGCAGGAGGGAGGTGAGAGACGCGTGTCAATGGGGCCACTGAAATGATTGGGGTTTGCTAGCAAGGACGGACCTCTACCCACCATCAAACCAGTCAATAGCTGCTTTGGCAGAAGGGGGGTCATCGAAAGACACCGTGGCCTCCCCCTTAAGCTTGCCGGTCTCTCGGTCTGTGTACAGGTTGATCATGGGCAGGCCGGTCTTTTTGTTTACCTGAGCAGAGAACAGCCTAGAGGTCAAGTGCCATAACCAGAGCATGTGGGAGCGAGAGGGTGATCGAAAACTGAGTGCACCTTGATGATGCCGATCTGCTTGAAGAAATCAGCTACGGACTCCACAGTGTAGCTATCTCCCAGGCCTTGCACAAAAATGGTGTTGTTATCAGAGTTATCCTGGTCCTGCACTGGGAGATGGGGGGGGGAGGTGTTCAACATTACCTCTCACCAAACAGCAGCAGGAAAACTGACTTGAAAAGCCTTTCGACAGACAGCAAGCTTCATGTCTGCTGCACCATTGTAACAGAGTAAGGAGGGAAATGGACTTACTAGAGTTAGGTCCTCCCAGTCCTTGGTCTCTGTGTCCTTCAGAAAAATGAAAAAGAATGATGAACAGGGAGAAACTAGTGTCTCATCATAGTTACCAGTCATCTCCACACAGTCCTGCCACACAGTCTTTCACATCCATCTCCAGCCTGACCTAATCCATGTCACACCTAAATACAATGACCAGCTTCCAAAACAACGGTGTGTGTGTGTGTGCGCCAACAGAGGCTCAACCCACCACAAACCAAAGCCTTTTAGAGATCCACATCTAAGCATGGCTGTCTGTGCCATGTGCTCCCATAATCTATCACACATCACTTTGGGGGGGGGGGGGTCTGTTACCAAAGCCCATCAAAGCAGACCGAACCAGCTCCTGGGAAATGCACGCTATACCGCTTCACTTCAAGCCCATGGAAATGGGGAATGTTCATCAGAACCACATGCTGTTTACCTGTGAACACACTGTGACCAGCAGCTGAGATACCAAACCACCACAATCCTAGACAACGAGACAGTGTTCTGCTGAACCTGGCGCAGGCCATTGCACATACAGCACTCTTCTTTATGGAATATTGTGTACACTCTCAAAGGCACACCCCCTAAGACAGTGAGACAACATCAACCCCCAAAACCACCAAAAGGTTTCTTAGCAGTTGCAGGTGTAGCCTAATTGCCAGGGCAACTCTTGCACACGACACCCTTACCTACAGTTTCATGGGAGCATGTTTTAAGGGCAGCCGCTGATGTGTGACTATAGCCAGAGTGATGCGTTCAAACTGTGCACAGATGCAGCCCACGCTCTCACCACTTCTGAGCTGCGAGAGCAAGAGCAAATGCGGAGTCATGAGGAAACCTGGACGACAGATTCCTGGGGGCTCAGAAACACTGAGAAGGTTTTTGCCGGCTATTTTTTTTCCCCACCCCATTCCCTTCATACCAAAGGTGAGAATAATGTTCCGGAAGAACATGTTTCTCTTCAAATATGAAAGAGATACCAACCATATACATTTGAATACAGCAAAATACAACATTCAATATTGTCATTTGAAATGCGTAAATTCACTCAGGGAAAAAATACTACCTCCTGTTAGGGTTGCCATTATTTACTGGAATTTTAATTAGATCATTAAAATGATCATAATCTTCATTCGGCTTAAAAAGATTACACTGACAGAAAAAGAACAAGTAACATAAAGCTGACGATATTAATCGAGGTGAAGGTAAAACAGAGACCACAAAGTCAATGAAAAGAGCATTTTCCCCAGGTGGTTTCTTCAGATTGCTCTCAGGACGTACCCAGCACTCCCCACTTCAGCTCCGGCGATTTCCCAACAAAATGTACATCATTTGTGCTTCTTTCAGGACCCAAATCCAACATGAGAGTCCAGTCTTGGGCCCATTTGCTTCTAGCAACATCGTTTTTCATAATACCAGGGCATTATGGAAACCAGAAATGATGTGAAGAACCTCCTGATATCAAACACCTCATATAATATTGTAATCAGAGCCTTGGACTCAGACTCTGAACACAGATTTTACACAGGTAGAATACCATGCAATGACCCTTAAGTAACCCTAAAACCAGTAAAACACAAAAACGTTTTTTCTTGATTTTCATTCACAACCCAAAAAAACCCACAACCATTTATCACACTGTTGGGTTTCTCTCTCCTTTAGATTCAGCAAGGTCCAGTTCTGGTTCGTCAGCATTATGTCCTTCATCCAGAGAGCCACTTCTGACAGGCTGAGGGAGCCCTGTGTGTGTGCACGATCAGACCATTCACCACCCCCAGGCCGGGCTAGAACATCACCAAAAGTTATGAACACTCCTGCTCCAAACAGATATGGAGAAAAATACAGGGATACAGTGTGAAGGATATGGTTCCAAATTCTACATCAAAGCCCCTCATTGATTTTGCCCCTCCATCCATCTAACACACCGCCTCACACTTGGTTACAGGCCATTCCAAGGGGTTCTAAATACATCAAACTATTGCAAGTTAGTTACTTCTTAGGAGAGCAGACTTGAGTATTGGCTTTTGAAGTTCTGTTATAAGTGGATCTTCTGTAACGTGCAGTACTACAGAGTACACCACCAGGAGGACCAAGGGGTCTGTTTAAAAGCAGTTTCTTCCACGAGTCCCAGAAATACCTTTGCTGGTTACACACCTAAAAAACCCACACACCACACTTTGATGAGGATCCACACACGTTAAGTTCAGCGTATTTCACCGTCTCAGATTAACTTTGTGTTGAGACCCAGTTGCATTTCATGCTTGCCAGTTCAGTGCATACTATGGTGCCCTCATGTGGCCGATGATAAAACACTACACTGACCTTCACACAGATCTTTATAAGCATTTACGGGAAACATACCAAAGGGAATTCCACTGGAGACCTGCGAGATTCCGGGGACATAGTTCCCATGAAACTGCAGCACCCATTCCCCATCCAAACTGTGCCCACAAGGTACACGCAAAAACACAACACAACACAACACACACACACGTAGAGTAGGAGGCACAGTAATTGCAAACAAACACATTTGCACAGCCACCCTCCAGAGCATTGCTCATGACCTTTAGTGTTCACATGCAGAACTAGGCCACATGCCACATAACATGTTGAGGTGCTTCAGGTGTGAACCTTCATAGTTCATGCTTGAAATACCCAAGACCATGCTGATGCCATTGCTCTAGCGAGCCCTTAAAAACACCTTTGCCCTGGCCGTTCAGTCTACAACGGAAACGGCACGGGCGTAAATTCCCACATCTTCCCACCTCAAGATGCTATGCATCCCTAGGGTCCCGACCACATCCCGATCCTTAATGTGCCAGTGGGTATCTCAGCAAGTCACATTAGACTGCAGCACACCCCAACAGGCTACCTTCCGCATTGCCATTTGTTCCCATCCGGACACCCGGGCTCATTCCGGTCCCCCTCCCCACCAGCTGTCTCCTGCTCAACCCGCAATTCTTTTGAAAGTGTGTCACTTACCACCAAACTTATTGAATCCTCCTCGATCGCCCATTCTGATGGAGAGAAAAGCGAGACGCATTGAAGGCTGCCGTCCCGGGGCCCCTCCCGGGGGCTCTCATAAACTCCGTGCTGAACTTTCTCTGCCTCGCCCCACCTTCTCTTCACCATCTCAAAGACTCCACCTCCCTCAAGCCCAGGCCTTTTAAATCCATGTTTTTGCTTCTGAAATCTAACTACTTTCTTGGCTCTACCAGTACGGTGCCACCTTTCCCTTTTAGAGTTTTATGTAGCCTTGAATTGCACAGGGATACTTGAGGGACATTAATACTATTTGGGAATACAGGTGCATTAAATACCATCTTATAACCCAGGCTGAGTGCACTCCTAAGACCATTTTGGGTTGTTATATTTATGTATCAGCAGTAAGTCACCCAAGCTTTGATGTCCAGCACACCATCTAAGGAAAGGGCTGACCTGGACAGCACATTTTTTTTTTCCTTTCAGGAAAAACCCCAAGGAAGCATTCCAAGGAAATGTTCCACTTCTAACAATCACCCTTTTGTTTTAACTTGAATCGACCATTTTCTTGGGAAAAGAAGTCCCCCCAATTTGGTTTTAGTGTTTAGCAACACAAGATTTTCTCCCCTTTCCACTGTCACTTACTAATATCTTGACCATTGGGTGCCCCTCTAAGAGGAAAAAAAATAAAATTAAACAAAAAAACCCCTAGGAGAAGATGCAAAGATTGATTAAAGCAATGAAAAACAATAAGAAAGGCACAAAAAAGCAACTGTATAGCCAGAATACGCAGTCTGATAGAACTGCTTCACCAACTGACTCCAGCCTGCTTCTTGTTCAAATCTGGTTGGCATTTTAGTAACTTTACACTCCATTTTACACACTAAACCAGTTATACTGACATAAACACTTCTTTAGTCATATCCAGGTGTGTGTGTGTGTGTGTGTACCTGTGTACCTGCAGACAGGATTGTGGAAGGGACATTTGGGGTTAACCAGTCAGTGTATATACACATACCAATCAATAAGATGTAGAGGCGTTTTGCATGTTTCCTGAACTGTGCGCTTCCTAAACTCCACCATTTATGAAAGGAAGCAGGAAAGCGTGCAAGACCAGTCACACAGTGGACATCCTCGTGGCTCCTAAATTCAGAATGAACTCTCTTCTGGAGTAGGGAGGCCCCACGGCAGCTGGGACGTACACATCCCAAGCAGAGAGGCCACACTCCACCGGGACGTACACATCCCAAGCAGAGAGGCCACACTCCACCGGGACGTACACATCCCAAGCAGAGGGGCCACACGCTGCCAGGAGGTACACATCCCAAGCAGGGAGGCCACACGCTGCAGGGAGGAACACATCCCAAGCAGGGAGGCCACATGCTGCAGGGAGGAACACATCCCAAGCAAGGAGGCCACACTCCACCGGGACGTACACATCCCAAGCTGCCATGCCTGTATGTCCCAAGTCCC
Source organism: Cyphomyrus plagiostoma (assembly GCA_019775915.2). NCBI lineage: Eukaryota > Metazoa > Chordata > Actinopteri > Osteoglossiformes > Mormyridae > Cyphomyrus > Cyphomyrus plagiostoma. The sequence continues at coordinate 4,614,653 of JABFEA020000048.1, forward strand.
CTCACTCCATAACCCGAGAAACTCTCATGACGACACATGTGCTTGTGCATGCACACCTGAGGCTGGTTTCCACGTGGTCTCCTTCAGACACCAGGACAACCTAACTCACAACCACAAGTGTCAGCCATTACGTTTGTCTTAAATGCTCCCACCAGATCTAAATCGACCGGCAGCTCACAAGATTACATCAGTATTGATTTTTTTGGGATCGCGCACAATGAGCTCCGTTAGGCAGATCTTTCTCTTTTTTTTAAAGCAGCTCCCTTCAGTGTGACAGAAAACATTACGGAACAGATGCCCTCTGAGAGGAGCCCCAGCTGTCGGATCGCCGCGGCCTTGAGTGAGCTTACAGTGCATTTCAGTGTTTGTACTGTATGCAGCTGCGGGCCTATCAATCACCACAGTGCAGCATCAACGTGTGCAGTAAGGCATCCCACGGCCAAGGTGACACTTACCCCATGCCTCCTCGTCCCCGAGGGCCCCCGCGACCTCCCCTGTCAAAGCCACCTGCACCCCTGCTCCCAAATCCGCCTCCAGCTCCGCCTCCACGTCCACGGCCGCTGCGGCCATCCTGGCCACCGAAGCTGCCATCCTGGCCTCCGTATCCACCGCCACCCCCACTGCCCCCCATGGGAGGGGCATCCTGCCCGTAACCTGAAAGGGGAAGGAGGAGCAATGGAACACTGAGGTACACTGCTGCCGGCACCATACTGGGCTGACAACAGACTGTGGGGTTGCAGACCACTCACCGCCTCCCTGGCCGTACTGACTCTGCTGCCCATAGCCCTGGGGTGGTGGTGAGTTGTAGCTGGGGGCCTGGCTGTAGGGGGCGCCACCGCCACCATGCTGGGATGGTTGCTGTTGCCCACTGCTGCCACTGTAGCCACTGCTCTGACTCCCATAACTGCCTCCACCCTGGGACTGCCCGTAACTTGATGACTGGGGGTTGCTGCCATAGCTCAACACACAAATACATGAGTTACAGTACTGCATATCATGCTTGCAGGGCTGTGTGTGCAGTGTGCGCATGGTCTCCCCGTGGTGCGTGGACCTCCTCCCGCAGCCCAAACACAGACAGCTTTCTGTATGACAACGGATTAGGGTCTCTGACACATGGTGTCTATGCCTCATGATGGATCTCACTCTCAACATGCATACCCCCACACACACAGCCCTGCCTACACACACACATGCATGCATGCATGCACTGACAGACAAGTACACATAAACACACACACACACACACACACACACACACACACACAGGTTCTACCTGGTGGTAGAGGTTGTGGTGGACGCCTGCTGCCCGTATCCTGGGTAAGATGACTGCTGGGTGTAGTTGCTCTGAGGTGACTGATTGCTGCTGTACCCCCCCGATCCATAAGGCTGACTGGGTTGGCTGTAGCCCTGGGAAGTTGACTGGGAGCCGTAGCCACCTGTGCCACAAGGCCTCGGTCAGGGAGCGAGCCGGCACCGCTGGCAATGGACAGGGCAGCGGCGGCACACACCTGTCTGCGAGTGGCCATAGCCAGAGCCATAGCCCCCCTGGTTGTAGGATGAGGAGCTGCTCTCCGAGCTCTGGCTGTAGCCCCCGTAGCTCTGCTGGTTGTAGCTCTGCGCTGCAGGCTGGTTGTAGTTCTGACTAGCCTGACCACCATAGGCACCATACCTGACAAGAGCGTGTGATGTAACAAAACCTCCATGCACCATGAGACCATGCCAGCTGTCAACATACAGATAATAATAATAATAATAATAATAATAATAATAAATAACACTTACCCCTGCGGTGCAGACTGAGAAAAATCTGTTGGGGCAGATTATTAATACAGGGTTAAAGCAGAAAAAAAGACAATGAGAAATAAGCGACGTGCATTCCAGTGTCTATTCATGTGGGTGCATTTTAGACGCCCCCGTCAGTGAAGAGAGGCATCATTTGGGGGGGGGGGGGGGTTAGTCGACTGGCTAACGCTAAGCGTCGCCCCGGGAGACCGACACATCCGCCGGGGTCTCTCTCCCTGTGTCGCCCCTTAAGCGAAGTTTTTTTGCACGTTTCTGAATATCCGTGAACAGACACCTAAAACGAGTGGCATACTGAACCACCCAAGCGCTATGTCGCAGGTTCCCATGTGAACTGCGATTGCGGCATTAGCGCGCTAGCCAGCCGGCTAACAAAATGGCGGGTGGACTGACACGCTCCACTCCCTTTGTGTGCGGTCAGGATAAAGCCGGGCGCTGCGCTAGTCAGGCGAGAACCGGGAAATCGATACACGCTCCGCCGGAACAGATCGAGGTCCCAAACACGCAAAGTACGGAGTTACATTAACCTTGACACACTGGCAGTTAACGTCGGTGGTTAATGTTCCAGCGGGTTGCTGCTGCTGCCGCCGTACATTCAGCGTCCTGTGCGCCAGACTACCCACAACCGCGGGTCATTTTCTAAACTGACTGCTGACCCGTCATTTTATACTAACGCTTCTTACCGTTGGATGCCATCAGGTTGGGGTTCTTGATTTTTTTTATGCTACTGGAGTAATCCACAATTTTACTGAGAAATATACTCTGGTTGCAGGGAATTCACAAATACTCTCTACGACACTCGCCGGATAATCTGTGCCACACCCCCTGCGAGCTTGGAGCTTTTCAAAACTCTGGATCATACCATCCCACAGAACCGAGAGGGGCTATTTGGCAGAGGCCATTCTGGGGGCGGTCACAATTAGAAGAAAATGCCTGCAGAAAATTCTGTATAATTCAATTTGATTTCAAGTTATTATACTGGGTGTAGTGTTTGACCATAAATGCAGTCTGCGCCCCGCCACATCAAACGCTACAGCCAGTTCAATACAAATTGAACTAAAGAAATGCGTATCTATGAAAATGTTATGTTGTATACTTTTTGATACTCAACTGCTCAAATTTGTATGTTTTACTTATCTGACCTTTGAAAGGCAAAAGCGCACGTACACACAGAAAAACACAGTTTTGGCCGGTAAAATACAGCGGTGAAGTTGGTTTTATGTTCGATATTTGCCACATTTACTGACATTTAAACTGCAATATCTTCGGGATCATGATGGCAATTCTTTTCAGATTAGGCTCTACATGTGAAATTAAACGAGGAAAATATTTCACACTTTGGGTTTGTTTCCCGAACAAGGATTAAGACTAGTCTTGGACCAAATTGCTATTTCAATGGAGATTCACCATTGTAACTCAAGGTTAGTCTATAGGTTTAGGCTTAATCCTTGACTGGGAAACTGGCCATTTAAATTTAAGAGGAACACACTGAATTTGGTTTGATGTAGATTGGCTTAAAAATGAAGGAGGTATTACAATTTATCCAACAGCAATATCGATACTCGGTTATAGGACATATAAATGTACAAGTGGTGTTACGCAGGGGCGGCACGGTGTTGCAGTGGTTAGCACTGTTGCCTCACACCTCTGGGACCCGGGTTCCAGTCTCCGCCTGGGTCACATATGTGTGGAGTTTGCATGTTCTCCCCGTGTACCGAAACCGGGTACTCCGGTTTCCCCCCACAGTCCAAAAACATGCTGAGGCTGATTGGGGTTGCCAAATTGCCCGTAGGTGTG
>JABFEA020000048.1:4639060-4683783 GCA_019775915.2 Cyphomyrus plagiostoma
TATATATAATTAAGAGCAGACCTAACAATCACTGAATAAATGTTACACAATTACTTGTCTCTGGTTGATACTATTTCTTTAACAGCAGATACAATTACACAAGCCAACTTGACACTCAGGCAAGCATGTTTTCATTATCTGGTTCTGGAAAATGAAAACAATCATCACAACATACATGTCATCAAAGCTGTTCATCCATCTAGATGATTTTATTTCAACAATCACAGCTTTCACATAGGTCCAGGTTAGCGAGATACTAAACAAAGACAACGGGTACCTGGAGGGACATTAATGTGTACATTCGGGCATAAAAAATGTTTGAGCAATTATGCGAGAGCGTTCACTCACTGGAGTCCCCGATGATGAGCAGCTTGAAGAGATGGTTGTAATCCTTTGCTGTCATATTACCCGTATTGTTGCTGCTGGACTTGGTGATTTTAAAGGAAGCAGTGGATCCGTTGCCCGTTCAGCATTTCCTCTTCTGCCAGTTACTCGGTTTCCCTTTCAGTTCAGTATTAAAAATGGCACTTTCATGTTCTCAAGAAACATCTTCCCATTCTTGAGCACATCCCAGATATCTTAAGCAGCTGCCATCAAAGCAGACGTTTAGCAGATAACTGTAAATGTTTCCCAGCTCATCCCAGTCTTCCAGCCCAGCAGGCATCGAGGTTTTCGCGCATTTCACACTCCTGTCTGATCCCTTTCCTGAAGTATTTCTAATTACCCATTATACTTGTTCAGATACAGTGTCAGTGTTGCAGAGACAAAGATACTAACCAGGTAGTGCATGAAAGACTCCGGATTGCTGTTTACAGGTTTCAGGGAGCACAGGAGTGATTTATAGGCCTATTACAACTACACTATGGGCCGGTTTCCCGAACAAGGATTAAGACTAGTCTTGGACTAAATTGCCATTTCAGTGGAGATTCACCATTGTAACTCAAAGTTAGTCTAGGCTTAGGCTTAATCCTTGACTGAGAAACTGACCATATATGTAGTATCCAGTAGAATACATCAAAATAGATTAGAAATAGAAGTGTGGCGCAGCCTTGTATTGTGTTTCTATGTACAAGCTCTGTCAGTTTTCCTTTAGGAACAGTAAAAATAAATAAAAAGGCAAAGCAGAACAACTCGACCCAGGAAATCCGGGAAAAAGGACCACAGCTACACCTGATAGTACAGACACCATCAGCCGCCTCCTGATTCCCCTGGAATTCCCCTTAAATTAGAATCTAATTTAAAAGCATACAACCTAGGTATACATCCTGTGCAGTGTACAAGAAGGATCGCGGTCCTCATGAATATGTTTAGTGTCATTTTTAATATTTACGTGGTTCACATCACACATTCATCTACAATTCTCTCCCCCCGGCATGAACAGTATTTCAAGGAAGCAAAGTGTACATTCTTTAGGGTGTGACAGTCATGAATGACAAACCACAGAATTCTAAAAAAAATGGGCAACAAATCTTTATTATAAAAACCAATACTCCCAGACACTTCAGACAGGCATGCAATTCAAGTAGGTGGTGGAAGTGTGAGGATGGGAGTGCATCAAAAGGAGAGAGAGAAGGCCCTGTATGATAGGTTGGTGAAAACATCAATCTGGTCACTGCCGCCCCCTACTGTCAGCACCTGGAGAGAGTGTGCAAGAGAGCAGCACTGACACTTAACCACAGACAAGCAGACATGGGTGAGAAATAAAGCAGAGGGAAAGTCACAGTGGGACTCACCCTGTGCTCAGTGCTGTTGGTGTTCAGAGCCAGTGTGTTGAGTGATGGGGGTGTGCAGGGAATCAGTGACTTAACTTCACCGCCGAGGAGACAGTGGGACACAAAGTGGCCCTCCCCCACTGCTAAGATCTACACAGACAGAGGAGAAATCAGCACATTCCTAATACAATACTAAGAAATATACAAATAAAGACACTCAGCGTATTTAGTTACATTTATGGACAGATTGGATCGCATGAAATTGTTCCAAGCAAGTTCTCAGTAATAAGGAGCCCACTGTGGATTAAATATCAGACCTCCCCAGCACCCCACCCCCTGGACTGTGTCACCCATCTGCCTCTGCTGGCAGATCAGTGTATGTGAGGGATTAACAAGGAGGACAGCGAGGCTTACAAGATCCTGGTAGAACATCGCCTGCCTCTGGCATCCGGACAGAGGGAAGACGGAGGTGGGGGAGAGTGAGCGCAGGTGCCAGAGTGAGAGGGAAGGGCCCCCGCCACACAGCTAGGAAGACAAAGCCAGAGCTGGGTCACATGGCCACACAAATAAACACTCAATTCTGTCCACTGACCCCATCACCTGACTCCCATGTGGAGAGAGCAAAGCTGACTGCATTTAGGCTTTCCCTAACTCACCATCCAGTCAGAATCCGTGGTGACACAGCTAATCCACTTCCCATGCTGGGGCCGAGCACATTGCTGTTACAGCAGAAGGACAGATTCAATTCAATTCATTTTTATATAGTGCCTACCAAAGTTGAGTCACCACAAGGCACTTTACATGGATGTGTTGTAATTCCTGCACCATTTATACAGCATAATTTAAAAATAGGGATAAAAGGAAAACAAAGAAATGGAAGAAAGAATGCCAGATGATAATGGAGGGGAGAAACCAAAAACTTCCCAATGATGAGAAAAAAAAAACTCCAGGGGTCCAAAGTCAACTGGCTGCCTTGCATGCTAACAATCTAGAACAAGAAAAAGAATGGGCTTGCTTGCTTGCTTCCTAAACATCCTGTGTAGCATGATCTTATTTAAAAACAAGTAGGCAGCATCAGCATGCATTAGTGTTGCATCCAAGGTGTCCATCTCACTCACAGTTCCTGTCTTAACATTAATTGCACATGGGGACTCACCTCGTACTTGTAAACCTCCACACAGTGCACAGACTGTCCTGTTCGGACATCTGGAGGCAGAAGGCGGAGGCACCTCAGTTGTGACAGAACAACATCAGGACTCCAGAACCAGAGTCTTGCAGGAGGAGGACTCACCCCACATCCTGACAGCTCCATCCTCCCCACCGGAGAGCAGCTCTCCTTCCCGTTCTCTGATGCTCAAGCAGTGGATGTAGTCAGCGTGGCCCTGCAGCACAGACTGAACAGCCATAATCAGGTTTAGGGTTACAGTCTATCAGTATGGAAAGTCTGATTGGATAAAAACTCTAGTTAAACCCGCTGTTCTTTGGTTGGCACTAGATCAAAGCAGGCGTGTCAGATCCCATGTAGTAATCTCATCTAGGGTGGGTTTAACAACTGAGGAACAATCTTCGTGGCCAAAAGACTTTTTCTTAAAATCAAAGTAAAACAGCCACACCCACTTCTCACAGAAAGAGACAGGTTATATACTCACCTTAAAAATGCCACTTTCTAGATCCATAATGTGAACATTGTTGTCACCCCCAGCCACAGCCAGGCTGTTGTCCTGAGAATGGAAATGACCATGAGCACAGATTACAATAACAAAACTGCAGATGTAGCACATTATCCATGTGAAAATTCACACAGCAATCTCTAGAAGGAGTAAGAAGCAATTCTGCTAACTTGGTCAATTACAGTAACGAAATAGACATCTGCTCTTTTAAACGTGTCAGTATATGCAGGATTTCTGTTCTTGCATTTACTCACTCTGGCATTAATGACCATTGCATTGATCTCGGGGATCTCCAAGCTCAATCTATAAGAGAATGTGAGAATTTAAAGACACACCAACCCAACTGGACAAAGCAACCTGTGTCAAAGATCAGAGGAGACTCACTTGTATTGTGGTCTTCTAATCCAGACAGCTTTGGTGTTCTTGGGAGATGAACACATTAAAATAAAATCATTCATTACATTTCTTTAAAATATTCATAAATGTAGGCACACAACACACACAATCTCTCTTTTTCCCATTATATAATACTTACTCTTTTTGCCAGCTCTGTCCAACTCCACGCACTAATCTCTCCATTTCCTGCACTAAGAAGATGTGTGTCGGTGGACAGAAGAGAAAAAACAGGTCCCTCGTGAGCTGAGAAAGAATGAAAAATATCATTCACGTCACACGTCAAAACCTCAGGAAAAAGAAACAGCCAGACTGCCGTATTCAATACTTGTTTTTTATTATTTATTTACCGGTATTTTAATTTGTACACATTTATAATTCACTATAGGAATCATAACTATTCATACAAGCATATTAACAAGAGTTGGAGCTCAGTATAATAAGCAAAGACTTACCAGTGAAAGTCAGGATGGGTTTTCTGTTGATTTCTGTTGCCTCTGGGCTAAGTGAGGATGACAGACTGAAAACAGAATCAATAAGCAAGATCATTCACTACAATACCGGGCAAAAGACATACACAATACTTTAATGTGGCAACTTGACCACTTGTCTGCCAGTACTAATATTATAATGAGGAGTACCTTACTGCCACACACACTATACATTTAACCAAAACACGACTTTGCCCAGAACGAGTACGGTACCATTAAAACATCATTGCCTCACCTGAAAACTGCGATCTCACCGTAGTTGTTCCCTGCAGCTAAAAACCGACCGCAGGGAGAGAGGCTCTGAGAAAACACCGACATGTGAAGGAGCTGCAACGATGACGAAGATTATTACTCCTCACACAAGAGCAGCATAATAAAACAGGAGTATTTAAAGTAACTTCACAGAATCTGATGTCGATAAACAAAAAGCCGGCGGTAAATATAACAGTAGAATACTCCAGCTACACGTTACTGTAAGTGTTACCGACAGGACTACGTAACGGCACAACGACTTTTTCATACGCAGAATGATTATTAAATGACTTGTGTAAATATAGTTACCTCGACTGGACCCATGATTTTGTTTTACGTTATCAGATGTGACAAATAACAGAAAACAATAAACCTTGACATAAAACGAAATTACATCAATGTAACTTTCTTCTTGCTTTCATTGGTCATACAAAGTCCATTTTATATGACGTCACACCACTCTCCGGCGGGGAAAAACGGCGTCACCACACAGGCACGAATCGGATTCGCGTGTTGTCCTTTGGGATAGCTGAACTCGTCCCTACTTCGGTATTCTATTCACTGTGTCACGTTCCGGGAGTTAAATATATACACCTACTATATATACACTACTTACTCCTTCGCCTGATTAAATAATTAATATATAAATTCAATTTAATTCCAGTACGGCAGTGGTAGGTCCTGTGGCCTCAGTGAACGCCGTGACTCCATGGGTGTGGAATTCGCGTATTCTCCCCTTGTCTAAGTTTCCTCCAGCTACTCCAGTTTTTCCCCACAGGAGCAAAATATGCGGAGGCTAATTATAGTAAACAAATTGCCCATAGGTGTACACCCTGTGATGGGTTATAGTGTGACTACCTTGGGTTGTCATGTACCCATAGGCTCTAATACACCCCAGAACCCTGAATAGGACATGCAGTTTCAGAAGATATATGGATTATATATGAGTGTACATGCACACACATATATACACACACTCACATACAAATGTAAATTGCAGAAAGGCATTTAAACCTGCCACTGCACACAGTATGTGGTCAAAAAAGTCATTTAAGGACTCAATTTTTATGACAAAGACTTTATAAAGCTTAACAGACAAAGAATACAATTGCATTTTTTATTTAATATTTTCACAAAAAGAAAAAACAAAAGTCAAGATTTCTATTCACAGACAAATCTCACCCCTCCTGACAGTGGGAAAACCAAATTACTCAGAAGTATATCAATAAGACTGGAGGTATAAAGTCAGAAGGTTGACTGAACAGTTGTTCTCAGTGTTGCTAGTATACATAGATCATCTTTGTACAGTTCATATAATCACTTAACCATGAATGCATCTGTAGGCAGAGGGAATCCAATTCAGTCCCAAATTAAAATAAAAAAAGAAAATGATTTCCTAAAAAGAACAAATGGCATTATGCGTTTCAAGGCCTGTCCTTGCTCCTGCACACCATACTTCTACATGGCTCTCAAGATGAAACCACCACAGCCCACAATGCACTGCAGAGGTGTTCCTGGCACTACTTCCTTTCTTTCCTGCTCGATGATCTGCTTTCTTCACTTCTATTGCTCCTAAAACAGAAGCACATATACACTGTATTAAAAAGTCCTCACATGTAAGTGGCCAAACAAAGTGCCAGAATGAGCACAAGGTAAAGGCCTACAGAGGACCCCAGCTAACTACACCATCATTTGTTTTGGAATGTGGAACTCACATCAGTAGTCCTACATTACAGACCACCCAGGTGAATCCACAGGAATCATTAGCCCATTAAAGAAATCGACTACAAACCTGCGTGTGGGCGGTGACAGAGCAGGACGTCGCACTCTTGGTGGGGGAGAGTAGCTCGGAGAGCGCGAATCTCTCAGCGAATCAGCTGGCACCCTCTGACGCCGAGGTGGGCTGAAAGTCAAAAGTATCATTTCACACACCCTCAGTTATGCACTACCCACTGACCCTGGTCAGGGTCATGGGTGACCAGAGCCTGTCGCAGACAGCACAGGGTGCCATGCTATGGTACATATATGCAACATGGGGAGCTCATGTTAATTCCACACATACCAAATAGAGGCTGGTATTGAGTGACCAAGCCTGGAGATGTAACAATGGCACCCACAGTGACAACCTTAAGTCATAAGTCATACATACACTTTACATTTACTTTGAAAGAACAGTTTCACATCAAAAACACTATTGATACTGGCACACACATAAAAAGCATACGAATCTAAAATGAGTTACGACGACTACCTTTTTGGCTTCTCTTTGTCACTGTCAGATGATGACGATGATGATGATGATGAACTACAGCCTGCTACAGCAGTACTGCACTCTCTGAGCAAGAAAAGGGGAGGGGAACAGGAGCAGAGCCAGGGGAGTATTAGCACACACCAAGCCCCATAGAGAGACCACATGCAGACACTTATTGCACTTACTCCTTCCCATCCTCCGGCTCAGAATCCGAGCTGTCAGAAGATGAGGATGAAGATGACGAAGAGGAAGAGGAGGAGGAACTGGATGATGAACTGGAGCCACTGCTGTTTTTCTTACGTGGCTCCTCCTCTTCCTTTGGCTTCCCATTGGATGGAGCCTGAGGCCCACTCTGGCCAATTGAAGGATGTACTGGGGAACCAGGAAGCAGCGTGGGAGGAGAGGAGATGGAGCGTGACTGAGCCAGGCTCAGCTCTCTGCACTGACTGCTGGGGACAGATGACTGGCTGAGTTCCACCCTCTCCAGCTCTCCATCATCTTCTTTCCCACTTTCCTCCTGATCAGTTCTTGTTTCTTTCTCTGTATCGGCTTGCTTTATTCCAGTGTTGGGTTGACCTTTCATCTCTGTTTCTTCTTCATTTTCAGACCCAGAAGAGGAGGATGACGACGAAGAAGTGCCCGAAGAGGAGGATGAGGAAGACGATGGAGATCCCGGAGTCTGAGGTTTTGCGTCTTTAGAAGCATGTGGCTGCTTCTCTGTCTCCTTCTCTCGCTCTCGGTTCCTCTCTCGTTCTTGCTCTCGATCTCTCTGTCTCTCCCTGGAAAGTGAGCGACTGGTTCTCCTGCGTCGGTAAGGAGAAGGAGAGCGCCGTGATCTGAGTGGAAAAGGACACATGATAGATTAGGATGCAGTCTCTCATCCACAGCTGTGCACATCACCCACAAGAACAGAGACAGAAATGGTACCTGTAGAGAGGGCTGCGTCTCCTCAGGGACCTCGATCGACTTCTCCTTTGTCTCCTGTCGCGATCCCTGTCGCGATCCCTCTCGCGCTCCCTGTCGCGCTCCCTCTCCCTCACCCGCTCCCTCTCGCGATCCCTGTCCCGCTCCCTCTCGCGATCCCTGTCCCGCTCCCTCTCGCGATCCCTGTCCCGCTCCCTCTCGCGATCCCTGTCTCTGCGGACTGGACCAGGTGAGTACCTCCTATCCCTCTCCCTGTCTCTGTTGGCCTCTTTGTCCCGGTCTCTGCGGTTTGGTGATGGCAGCCGTCTGCGGGGGCTAACTGATCGAGATGCCCGACGGAACTGTCGTGGGGGATCCTGATACTGCAGGGGAGGGGTGCGCCGTGGAGGTGAAGCTGAGGTAGAGGATCCGTGCCGCTCCCTTCTTCCTTCAGAGGTTCCGCCCACCCGTTCCGTAGTTCGCCCGACCTCAATGTGAGGAGACTTCTCAGCCTCTGTGGGGGTGTATTGATATTTTCCATCGGCCAGGCGGTCTACATGGGTGCTTTTGGTTTGGTCTCTAACCTCATTCAGATCATCCCTGGGAGGCGAAGGGGTGGCGTCTTTCGAGGGGGAGGTTGGAGAGTAACACTCAGCTCCCCTACCCTCCATTCTAGGGCCTGCAGGAGAGGACATGCACCCCCCTGGTGAGGGTGCATCGCTTCCAGTTGGGGAGTATCGTCCCTTCTGTCCCAAAGGTTGAGCCTCTGTCTCCATCAGGGGGTGCCACCGTCCTCTCTCTTTACCAGTTTCTCTCAGCCCACACTTATCCTCCAGCACCTCCTTTTCAGAGGGAGGAGTCGTGGTAGGCAGGACTGGAGCTGAAGGCAAGGGCTGAGGAGGAGCAACTGACTCAGTGACTTCTGATAAAACCCTAGTCTTTTTAACCATCTGTTTTCTTGAACATTTCTTCTCATCTTCATTAGAAGAGGACGATGATGATGATGAAGAGAAAGACGAGGATGCAGAGGAGTCTGTTGAAGAGGAAGACGATGATGATGACGAGGAGCTGTCGCTGTCACTGTCGCTGCTGCTGCTACTCGATTCGACCTTGCCTTTCTTGACCTTGCCTTCTTTAACCTGCTTTTCCTTCTGCTGTCCAGCCATCCTCTGTGCCTGTTGAGGCTGCTCCCGGTCATCCTCTGGTGCAGGGGAGCTTCTGATGGTACTTTTCTCTCTTTCCTTTTCTTGCTGTCTCCGTCTCTCCTTTTCTCTTTCCATTTCTCGTTCTCTCTCTTCTCTCTCCCGCAGCCTCTCCCTCTCCCGTTCCCTCTCTCGCTCCCTCTCCCGCTCCTCCCTCTCCCGTTCTCTCTCCCGCTCCTCTCTCTCCCGTTCTCTCTCCCGCTCCCGCTCCTCTCTCTCCCGCTGCCGCTCCTCTCTCTCCCGCTCCTCTCTCTCCCGCTGCCGCTCCTCTCTCTCCCGCTGCCTCTCCCGTTCCTTCTCCCGAGTCTCTCTCTCCCGTTGCCTCTCCCGCTCCCTTGCATGCTCCTTCTCCCTCTCCCGTTCCCTTTCCACTCTTTCCCTCTCTCTCTGCCTCTCTTTTTCCCAAACGTTCTGTTTTTCCTTCTCTTTTTCTTGGTCTCTCTCCATCTCTCGCCCATTTCTAACTGGGGAGGGCGAGCTCGAGGACGATGATGACCCAGAGGAGGAAAGCTCCCTCGCCCTGTCTGGGGCCCTCTTTTCTTTATGAGAGGCATCTCTCTCTCTGCCGCTCTGTCTACCTCGTTCCCTCTCTCTGTCAGACACACTTCGCGGAGAAGCTTCCCTCCGTCTGACATGCTCCTTTTCTGCACTCCTCATCCTCTTGGATCTCTCACATGGTGGCGAGAGAGAAGATGATGAGTCATGTCTTCTCCTCTGAGGCTTTTCCTTCTCTCCTTGATCTCGCTCTTCTCCTTTTCTGCTCTGTTCGGGAGATTTCTGGAAAGTACCAATGGTTTTCTTAGCAGCTTAGAAATATCCACAGGTGTAGGTCTGTGATATCTGATCTTTATGAAGCATGCTCAGCTAGATGTCATTCATGCATGATTAATAAGACTATACTGCAAATAGCTTCAGAGTTTAGGAAGAATGACTAATAAGGTTCTTATAAGGAAAACATATTTCTATTTTTTTTTTTTTACTCAAAACCTTCATAAGGTAAACATTTAGCCCATTTATTTTCTGCATTTATCATTAGTGGTAAAATTGACATTAAACACCTACAAATGTTTGTTCTAGATCTTCATGATATAGGGAATATCACTTATGGTCTGTATTATAATGTAATATTTGGTCCACTGTTACTTTTAAATAATAAAAAAAAAAAACCCTTTACCTGGTTGTGCTGCCTGACATTTGAAGTAATATATATTTGCGAACAAATGTTTTCCAATGATTTTAATGGTTCAAAAACGATTTAGCAACTTTTGGAGTTTAATGGTTCGAAACATAGCATTATGCCCAACGTCAAGAAGTCGACGGGTTAACACCATCCGATGTACGGATAACGTACTCAGGAATAGCCAAAAAGCATATTGTAACAAAAATTTGGGTTAAGTACTATGGTTTGGAATAACTACATTATGACACTCAAGAAAACATTGCATGTCATCAGCGGTTCTTCAGCTTGAGGTAAAGTACAGTACCGTATTTCGTTATTATTGAATTATTTTTCCAACTTGCCAACAAATGGATCTCATTTGTAACCTGGGGTCTGCCAGTACATTACATTTTTAATTGCTTTAACGGCATTTTTAAATCAATTTCTTACTCTGCTCATTTGTTTGGATACTGACACCGCCAGACATTTTTGGACTGTGAGATACAAAAGTTGAAGCTGTACATAATTTGAATGCACAATACATTAAATGATTTACAAGAAATAAATAATGGCACAAAAATACACACCTCATGTCGTTCATCCATATACCACTGCATCAAGAGCGAAATTTCTACCCACATGCTTCAAATTGCTTTGGAAGGTATCTGATCCACACGGGCTAGACATTATAGAACAGGTATTCCAGTTCCACCACCCTGTGAATTCAAGTCTCACCTCTCTGCAGACTGCCCTCTGTGGCAAGTCCTCTTCATGCCTTCTCCCCCTCCTATCTGGAGACCTCCCCTTTCTCCCCTCATCACCCCCCCTGATTGGCTGGTTTTGTCGTACATCCTTATCTGGAACCAGAGATAGGCTGCACAGACGAGACCAGAGAGTGTAAGTGACCAGTCAATGACCTTTCTGTAAAAAGCACAACAGTAAGGTCCTTACACAATGAAAAGAATAAAAATTTCTCAAACTCGAATGAAAAGGCCGGTTTAAAGATCAAGTTACTAAAATAACTGTAGAGGCTACTTCTGGGTTAAGTTGCAATTCAAACCCAAAACCTATATAAGAATGCAATCTAGTCCATTTTTCACATTTGAATAAAAAGTCTTACAGAGATCACCTAAAGAGGGGCTTATGGTAGCTAACCATTGATGACACAGGATTTCACACTAGCACCAACTTGCACACTAGTTCGCACAAAATTAAAGTTTCTCATTTCATAAATCAGACTCAATGTCATGCTGAAAGTCATACAAAGCTACCATGTGGAGAGCACTGTCACAGGGACAGGCGTCGCTGAAGCATACCCACCTATGGTCCGAGTCTGACGATGGGCTCCTGTTCCTCTGCTGTTTGGTCCGGGGTGGAGTTCCATTCTCACTCCTCTTCCTCTTCTGCCGCCTATCATCAGAAGCACTATAGGAGAGACAGCCAACTAAGTACAGTAACACCAACACAGCTAAGTAATTAGTAGTAAAACAAAGTGTCCCAGCATCTGTCCTTCTGCACTGACCCTTCCCTATACAGTGACAGAAGCATCATTAGCTATGCAGCACTGCATTAAAGGCTACACAAAAACACTATGTTAAGCACAAGTGTATACAAATGCATGGATCCACCATCAGGGCGTTTGACAAGCTACAAAACAAAATAAATACTCAACTCACCTTTTCTTCTTCTTGCTTTTCTTTTTCTCCCGACGAGGGGAGGGGGACCGACTCTCTGAGCTGCATGAGAAGGGGCAGGTTTACTGGAGATCCTGCCTGCTCATTCACAACCTGTGCATACACACTCTCACACACCCCATCTGCTCCTCTCTCACCTCTCCCTGGTCTTGTTTTTCTTTCTCCTTTTCTTCCGGCCATGCTTGCATGGTGGAGATGCAGTGGAGCTGTCAGACTCCGGAACAAACCTGAATACACAGGGGAAAGTAAAAGGCAGTAGGTTCCAGTAAAAGTGACGTTTGAGCCGTCATGGTGTTCCTGCATATCGAAAGGCTGGCAGTCCGGCCATCCCTGGGGTCCAAGTTTCCCCTCTGACACTCACGCATATTTTTGCTGTTGCTGCTGCAGCTGTTGCTGCTCCTGTTCCCGCTTCTCTTTTTCTCGCTCACGACGCTCTGGATTGAAGGAGGAGCCATCCACGTAGTCTGAGGCGATGCCAAACGCTTCACGCAGGCGGTTGTTCTTCTGCTGATTGGCGGCAGCCAAGGCGTGTGTCTCTGTGACCCTGTGGGGCCAAAGAACCGGCAGTTTAGAGAGACAAGCAAAACACACAAAGGGCCCCCAGCAGGCAGTTTGGCACACCAGATCACTCACACTGGCTTCTCGGTGGCTGCGGGTGGTGGCTCCTGCTTCTCCTGCAGCATCAACCGGAAACTGCTAACCTTCTCCTCAATCTCCTCCGCTGAATACCTAAGGAACAACAATAAAAGCACGGTCAAACACAATGGAACTACATGAGGTTTCTGAATTACTGGACAAGTCTGCGAGTCCACCACATATGATAACACTAAGCTGACACCCCTCTCTGGCCATGCTTACCCCTGCTCCTCCATCATGTCCTGCAGTTCTGCACACTTGACTTCCAGCTGCCTCTTCCTCTGGTGCTCCAGGATCTCAGCATTGGGCTGCCGGCTCAGTTGGCTCTCCAGGCGCTCGCGGTCCTTCTCGTCGCCTTCGGCACCCCGCTCATCCCGCGTGCGCTTCGCCCTCACACTGGACAGGTTGCGCTGGACATACCCATTGGTCCCGCTGCCGCGGGGGGTGGTTAGCCCAATACCGTTGTACATGTCACCCCCCTACAGGGGGACAGCAGAGAAACAGGGTGTTTCAAGAACGGACGTGCTCCGGAACAACATGAAAACAAATTCGAAGACATTCTGAAATCACTTTCATCAAATTAGACCACAAGATAAGTGACCAACACGAAATTTACCAACAACTCCCTATCACAGGGACTGAACCAAATTATACTACGCAACAGTTGGTTAATAAACGTAGGGGTGTCCTCGCCGCCGTGGCCCAGCACATGTCAGCTTCCGTCCGAGCTCAAATCCTCTGTGCGGCGTCAGCACTCAGTCAGGCCAGCCTGAGAAGCAGCCCAGAGGCGGCGGGTTGTCCGCATCCTCTCATACAGCGGCGCGGCCCGTTAAACAATCAGCACAGCAGCAGACTGGCGCTAAGTGCGCAATTAGTCACATGGAAATTAAATTGTAACCAGTTACTAGTTCATAAAAGCAGATGGTCATGGCGCTTGCGTAGCAAACACGACAGTAAACACATACCCCCCTGCAGGTAATTCGGGGATATACGGGTGGCTGGCCGAGCTAGCATACGTAGAGCATATTAGTCTTCCCGGTCAACTGCTACGGCTCCCGGGTTTATTTTACGGCTTTAACGTGAGCCCACTTCACATACACGGTACAACCCAGTGAGGTACCGGGCGTACCAGACAGGCATTCAGGACCGAACGCAGCGAGGGCCCACTCGGCCCTGCTCAGCGTTTCCGTGCTGAGGTGAGACGTAGCTAGCCACAGAGCTAAGCTAACGGTAACGTACCTCTTTATTCTCCGCACACGGAGGGACAAACAACGAAGCACAAAAATGTCGGCGGCGGCTGAGTAGTTGGAAAAGCTTTTCTAGAAACCGAAACACCTAAAATGGATTTTAAAAGGCTGCTGCGCCGAAGGAGATAAAGGCGGACTATATGACGAATGTCGTTCCGTGCAGCGTCGGGGAAGCACGCGATAGAGCCCGTCCCAGAAGCCACTGCAATTAAACTACATTTCCCAGAAAACTATCGGGATCGCCCACCCAATCAGGAATTGGCTGTCGCTTTGCTGTAGGAATGACTTGGAGTGGACTACAAAAAGATAGTGATATCCTAAACCGCTGGAGCAAATTTTAATTATACTTTTGTGTGCTTACAAATATCTGGGGGGTGTTTTTCGTACGTGTATTACTCGTTTAGCCGGATGTAATTGTTGACGATTTTGTATGATCTTGAATCTGTCGGTTTTTCGGAACTCTTGCTGGATGTGTTGTCATAGCAGCATATCCAAATCCTCAAATCCAAAGATTTAAAGTAGGATTAGCTCATACGTTTAATCAGTGTCCGTGCATGGAAATCCGTTCAGTCAAGACTTTGCCATTCATGGATGAGCGGCCAATTGCAATCGGTGCACAAATAATAAGACGTGAATTTCAAATTGAAATAAGGGTTTTGAGCGATCGGCAAGATCCTTTATTGTTGCCGGATGATATTCTTTTCGAAAGATACCGCTTCAGTCGAGATGGAATATTATATCTTAAAAATTTATTAGCTTTGTATGGTAGAAGTGAAACTAGGTGAAGTCGGGCTCTCACAGCCACGCAGACAACCATGTGCATTATTTTGCAAGCGGCACTTTTTGTATACTGTAAGCGATGCGGAAAATATATCAAAGATTACAGTTTGCCAGGAAATTCGCAATTCGCGAGTGCATGCTGTTATAAACACGCGTTTTATGCCATTGCAGGTGATGTATATGTAATAAAATTACGGTTCTATAAAGAACTTGAAGATCACACTACTATTCTCATTACCCTGGATTTTCAAAGGTTTTGTCTGCCTTCTTATTATTAGCTTCAAAAGGAATGTTTTATAAATATTAAAGATATCCTACAATTCATATGCATAAAATTAACAAACACACACACAAAATTATGACAAAGAAAAGAGCACCAGTCCACCACAGACAAACACTCACATTCACACATATGGGCAATTCAGAGTAACCAGTTGACCAAACCTGCATGTCTTTTGACTATGGGAGGAAAGCCACACATGCACAGGGAAAACATGCGAACTCCACACAGTAAAACACCTTGGGTGAATCAGGGGTTGAACCCAGAACTTTCTCACTGTGACTTCAACCTTCAAATATTTGAATTCATCATAGCCCTGCAATAAAAAGTCTTGCTTGGGTTGCGTTGAAAAAATGCACCTGTTTTTTGATGTTTTGTAGAAGCCAATGAGACACTTGCTGATCAAGGTTTCTATGGGCTTTTCAAGTAGTGCTGGGGCGCAATCATCTCGGATGGATGGATCCAGCTAGACTACTCAACTACACAGCTGCCTTTGAAAAACCCACTTATCCTGGATGAGTTTCACCGGTATTAACTCATCCGAGAGGAGGCATCTGATCTTGGATGATTTAAGCGGGGTATGGAAAATACTCCTCTGGAAATGTTTAAGTGCCAAATAAATAAAATTCTTTTCTCTCGATGTAGAGCGTTTTACTTGGTTATTTTGACGAACAAAATTTTTTTTAAAGCATTTCTTTTCTGGTACAATTCAGTTAAAGCCACACCTGTATCAACAATAAAAGTACACGGTACTTCTTGATTCCATGAGTATCTTGAACATGATGACCACTTCTGTTGATTGCTTATGGTTATGTGGAGAAAATATTTCTGTGAGTTATCCATTAATGAAAACCAAATGTACAATGTAATTGTAATGAAAAATATTTTACTAGCCATACAATGAAACTCAATATACGCTGCATTCACATATATAGTTCCTTTATTAATTACATTACTTGATCAAATTAAAAATAGAAACAATTTCCTTGAACATTTTTTTACAAATCTCCCCGTGTGTGTCAATGATGACTAACAATAACAGAATTTCAATTATGAAGAAAATGCTAAATTGTTAACTGCTCAATACCATTTGAGTGACCGGATTATTATAGAGACAGATAGCAGGAACAGCCAATGAAAGGTTTGAGCTTTGCTCCCACCATTCTTTTTACAAATGCAGTCATAGCACTTAGCATTGCCATTGGTGGAAGAAGGTGTCAGACTTGGTGGTGGTGCACATCCCATCCAATCGGTTGATATGGATTTAGAGGTCACATTTTCCTGGTCTAATCTCCCTCTTTTCAACACCCAATAGGAGTCATCCTTGAAGAAATAAGTGTCTCCTGAAAGGTAATTACAAAGGTGGTACTGAGGATGGTAGGACTGGAGTGGGGATTAGGAGGAGCTGGTCATTGTAACACAGGTAGCATGATAAGGATGGACCCTTTTCTTACCATCGCCCCAGCTGATGATGTCATCTGGGTCTGGGGGCACCCCTTTCCAGAGTGAGGCCTGCTTGGGGTACCCCCCCTCCGGCTTCATTCCCACCTTTTTCCCCAACTCGTCGAACCTCCAGAACTCCCTCCCACCGAACAGGTAGGTCTTCCCTGTGTGTGCCCATATAAAGGCTGCATCCACCTTGGAGAGACCTTTCCCAGCCACTGTTTGCACTCCCCACTCCGCCAAGGGCCGGGGATATCCAGGGAGAGCCACCGTATCCCTGAAAATCCAGTACTGGTCACCTGCACAATGGGACAAGCAATGATCCATATGCCATCTGACAAGCACGTAGAAGGATTTATGTGAGTTTGTACTTGTCTGGAATTCACCAGCATCACATTCCACAGTGCTCAGTCGATGACTGATCTTCAAATGAATCAAAGAAAAATAAACAGAGGTGCTGCTCACCAATGAAGAACACAATATGGCTGCCAATTTTTCTCTCATAAACAGCGTCGATTTTATTAATTCCAGGGGGGAGTCCAATCCAGAAGTTCCTAATCAAAGCTGGGGATAGGGAGACGAGGGACCCCGACCTTTGGATTCGCCAGAAATACGGACCTGAAAATCACAAAAACGAGACTGGGTTTAAAGAGCAGGTGGTGGATGTATGGGTGCTGGAGCAGAACAGCTCCGTATTCCTGCTTTGCAAAGGGTGCATATTTCTGAGATCGTTCCAAACCAACCAACAGCAGCTACTGAGGTCGTGCTAGACAGGCAGACCATGCTCTCACCAACGTCAGTGTATATGAACTCAGGTATATTGGGGTTTCACCTACCCTTAAAAAAGAATACCTCTCCCCTGATGTTAGCCACAGCGTCATAGCCACCTTCACAGCGATTTGGCAGAGCTCGGTCGAGGCTGGGGGGGCGGGGGCATAAGGTGGGTATGTTGGTGTGTAAAGGTGTGTTACATCTCTACAGGATGCATGCTGTGGGTTTGCGACTTAGCATGTATGGAAATACTCTCACTATAACTGAAAAAGTCTGACCTGTGGAGAATTATTAACTGACAATTATGTGAGCATAGAGAACATTACACTATAAAAGTAACAGGGATAGCAGTACTGATCCTACTGAACCATTCTGAATTAGAAAATATTACTGTGTTAAAAGGCTGTAATTCCTTAATAATGTTGAAGCTTCTCCACTGGCCCTGCAGATACACAAATCATTTCTAGCAATACTCACCGTGTGGTTGGTCTAGGGGGGGGTGGAGAGGGGAGATGTGGCAGCTCAGGGGTGAGTGGCACATCTGGACGAGCCGTGATTGGGGTCATCTTCATCCCTGCGAGAAAGAACTGCAGTTCTGACACATGGTGCCCATTCGGGTACGAAACATTATTCATTCGCTAAGGAAATAACCATCGCAAGTGATGTTTGCATTATTATGGCAAATATTTCTGCTCATTCTGTGTGCAATTATTTTGTTGTGCAGGAAGGTTCATCTTGTACCAGCACATCACCAACACCCAGGGGTATAGCTGGAAAATCTGGGCCAACAATTTTGCAAACAAAATTTCTGGGAATCTGCTACTGTAGGAATGTATGCATAATATTTCCTGAGTATACACATTATTATTTTTCATATTCAAGGCCCCTATAAAGTGCTGGGTCCCCTGAATCTCCCCGGGTATGCTTGTCCTTTCAACGCCCCTTCAAAACCCAGCCCTGCTCACCGTAGAGGGTCTGGATTCCTAGTCTATCGTCGGCAGATAGTCTGTACTTCTGGATATCTCCCACCGAGCCCAGGTAGTAAGGCCTCATGATGGAGTGCTCAGAGGAGGAATGGGAGAGGCCCAGGGCATGGCCAAACTCATGGACGGCCACCGTGAAGAGGTCAGTGCTGCCTGAATCACCTGCCAAGCAGGGTCACACCAAAGGTCTCACTCCCTGTACAAGCCATCAGTCTGCAACACAATGACAGCACCCAGAAACTCCTCCCAGAACAGGGCAGCCCAGTCCACACCTCCAAAGCTCCAGGTCTCCTCATCGTCAAAGTGTGCGTCTCCTGCAAGGGCATCTGTGCCTGGGAAGAAGGCGTGTGCCAGCGTGCCGCCTCTGCCATCAAAGGGGTACCCATCATCGTGAAACGAACAAGTGAAAGTGACCCTGATGTCCCCTTCTTCCTGCCGTCCTCCACCATCACGGGAGAGGCGGTAAAATCGCAGAGGAGTGACATCACTCCACACACTCAGAGCGTGTCTCAAGACAAGCTCAACTAGATCTGCTGGGAGGGATGGCGAGCTAGAGAGCGAAGGATAGCCATGTACACTGGGGAGGAGGGAGAGATTAAAGCAAAAATAGGTATGAACAGAGCTAGGCTGGGGTTTCCTGTAGCACGTCGGCTCCAGGTGACGCTCACCTCCACGTGATCTCGGTCTTCTCCCATCGCAGCCCGGATAGAGCATACCGCCTCCTCCGCCTCTTCAGCAAGTCAGCCGTTCCCACGATGTCCGGCAGAGAACAGCGAGGGGTGGACATGAGTGAGAGAGTGGCGCCATCTAGCAGACGGATGGAGAAGCGCACTGTTCAGGCTCCAGTTTGGGTTGCCGTCCCAAACACAGAGAGAAGTGATTCTGCATTACCCAGCCTGCCTGTTTCTTTGAGCCCGGCGAACCTCTGCATCTCTCTCAGGGCTAGCTCGATGCCTTCCCGCGTCTGCAGCTTTCCAGTGCGGGAATCTGGAGGCGGAAGGTATCCATACCGGCTCAGCCAGTCCTGCAGCCGGCATGAAGGGAGAGTTAAGCCCGTTAACTGCACAGCTTACTCTCACTCCCTAGATATCCCCCAACAAATAGGACCACAGTAGTCAGGAATGACATCACCACCTTTTAGCGTCTCCTGACAAGATGATGTGATACGCAACACTAACTCTGTGTATTTTTTTTAACATAATCACGCATTTTGGAGCCTTACACAGATTACAAGCAGGGTTTGGCGTTTTAATTGTACCTGTTAACAGCTGTTCCTTCACATACTTTTTAAAATGCTCCATGGTGAAAATTTAAGCAATATTATAAAAAATGACGTGTCTTTCAGTATCTCATTTTTCTTTATACAGATCTGTTTACTATTTCTATGCATTAAGTAAATAATAATTAATAGCAGAATAATATATAAAGTAAATAATCTTAGTATGAAAACTTTCATATATATACAGACCCATAAGGAATTAACAGCAAAATACTATAGGCCTTATACAAAACAGTTTACCTCGTACACATAACAGAGGCAATAAAATTACAGATGAAACTATTACTTATTTTGCTTTCATCTACCGCTATAATTTACTGTTATTTTAATGTTATTATAATTAATTATTATGTAATTTCTACACATAGAAATTACTTCACATATTACTGAAAAAAACTATGACTGATGAGATTTTTCTATAATATGATGGCGCTGGAAACACGAACAGCCTGATAGCGGATAAATACTCACCAAAGCCCGGGAGTATCGGACTCCTGGCGGAGCTGACAGCGCTGCCGAAGCAGCCAGCAGCAGGAGCGCAGCCCCGAGCAGCTGTCGGGAACCCATAGTGACACTTGCCCCAGAAAAGCCCTAAAACACAAGTGCAAAAAACCGGGAGCAGGACGCACACCCGCCTCACCCCACAAAGCGTCCTGCACGGCTCCCACACGAGACCCGGGGTGTCATCATAACTCAGTAATTACAACACATACTTAATACCGCGTATGGGGAGCCGCTCACGACGGGTTTTATTCATTACGACTCCTTATGCTTTTCGGTGCCTCTTTTGTTTTTTCCGCCCCTTTGGGACTAGGCGGGGCTCCCACTACAAATCGATGGCAAATGAGAAAAGGCACTTAAGACACGGACTCTCTCTCTCTCCTTCATCCACTCTCTCCGCGGACAAATAAATAAATAAATAATAATATGGACGCAAAAAATGAGAAAAAGCTTTGATGAGTATAACACAAATCCATAGACAGGCAAACAACCTTCCTTTCTCAAAGACTAGAAATAACTGACGTGATGTGGTCCTGGGAGATGCTAACCATCCTATATTCAGCTGTACTGCTGCATAACAGTATGAATATTGACAAACGTGATGGATAACAGAGCGGGTAACTGACTTGTACCTCTTGCTCTCTCATTAGGAGCTGCCTCCAGACACCATCTGTAGTCCTAGAGGTGGGCTGTGCTCATTTTGTGAGTGTAGCTGAACAAAGTGGACGTATGAATGGTTCAGTCATGGTTTGGAAGAAAAAGGAGTGCAAAGTGATGGAATGGGAGAAAATGTTACCCCCACCCTGATCAGGAGTGCCCATGCCCAGTAATAATGCTAGCAGGAAGCAGCCTGCTGCAAAACCAAACATATACAGCATTGTGTGAGTGAAAATAGCAGAGGATGTTTGTGAGAGAGCTGAACATCAGAAGAAATGGCAGGTGAGCTGACGAGAGGAGGGAAAGAGGTGTTTAAAACAGGAACACTGGCTAAAGCATTTGTTTATTCACTCTGCTTATGGGGCGTCGTTTGTAAAGTTACAACACATTTTTGTACTTGCCACTTTTTCAACATTTAGTGCAATTTTCTGATATTTAGCTACAAGTCAATGGTGTTGTGGATCATCACATTTTTTTGCTGCGTAGATTATTCGCAAAATTGTTCATCATATGTAAATATAAATGGTATGTTTATATATAAATATTAAATGTCAAATATAAATGTTAAATGTAAATCTGAATCTAAATGTAAATGTAAATGTTAAATGTTAAATCTAAATGTAAATGTTAAATGTACTGAATTAATTTGATTTAACAGTCAGGTACTGATTACATACAATGCTGATGCAACTAATAGGCTACTTAAACATATGTCACAATAAATAGTTACACATTATGATCTTCTGGACCTTTGCTTCAAGATTTTTTCACTAACGGGACCTCTATAAATTTTAGTTGAATACCCCTGCTATAGAAAGTGCCGTTATGACAGGTGTTTGCGCTGATCCCCCTCTCGCCCCAATATACATTCATAATTGATTACTCCTTCTCCCCAGATTCATAATGTCACAATGGAAGGTGCAGAGATGTTGCTCCCGGCTGTGAAGCAACGCCATGTAATGCAGCGCGAACACCGGCCATAACGGCACGTTCTATAGCATCTAAGTGAACTGAACTCGCCATACTGTCCCCAATCACCCCTAACCTGCAACCAGTTATCGCGCTTTCGTCATTACCGCTCATTTCTATGCAGATGGGCGTGGCTAATTAGCATACGTTCTTAACATATGGGGTTGGTTTCCCGAACAAGGATTAAGACTAGTTTTGGACTAAATTGCTGTTTCAATGGAGATTCACCATTGTAACTCAAAGTTAGTCTAGGCTTAGGCTTAATCCTTGACTGGGAAACTGGCCATTACAGTCTACATTTAACATTTACATTTAGATTTAACATTTACATTTAACATTTAGATTTACATTTACATTTACATTTAACATTTAGATTGAACATTTATATATACATTTACATTTGCATTTACATTTATATTTAACATTTATATTTAACATTTAACATTTATATTTAACAGTTACATTTACATTTAACATTTATATTTACATTTAACATTTATATTTAATATTTATATATAGACATACCATTTATATTTACATATGATGAACAATTTTGCGAATAATCTACGCAGCAAAAAATCTGATGATCCACAACACCATTGACTTCTAGCTAAATGTCAGAAAATTGCACTAAATATTGAAAAAGTGGCAAGTACAAAAATGTGTTGTAACTTTACAAAACGGTGCCCCATAGCTTTCCTCAATCCAAGCTTGAAAAAGGCACAAGCACAAATACATGTGTATGGTTTGAAGTTTATTTTACTTAACAACCAGTATTGCATGGTGAAAAATATAATAGCATTGTATCACAGCTAATTTACTGGAGAAAATCCTGTGATGCCTTCCCTTGGTGTGTGTGTGTGTCTGTCTGTCTGTTAATTATATACCAAATGTGATTAAAAACCTGATATTTTAACATTGTGAGGACCATTTTTTCAGTCCTCACAAAAGGAAAATCAGTTTTATATAAAAAAAAATCTGTCACTGCAGTGAAAAACTAAAAACGCCAAGGTCCTGTATTTTGTTTAGTAACTTATGGTTAAGGTTAGGGCTGGGTAGGGGTTAAGGATGTCATTGGGATTAGGGTTTTACCCATAGAAATTATTGGACAGTCCCTGCAAAGATGTGAATAGAAACGTGTGTGTGTGTTTGTGTGTGTGTGTGTGTGTGTGTGTGTGTCTGGTCATGTTTACCACAGACTATTCCATTCCTTCCTGTTCCAGCTGTACAGTTTGTGTCACTGGTGGCTGTAAGCAGGACAGTCTTTCTCCATTAGTGCTGGTGCCTCTTGTCTCCACAGAACGCGTACTCTGCCTTGTGGTGCATGATGAGCTTGTTATTTCCAAAGTAGAAACTGTCTGACTTGGTCTCAAATGGACTAGCGATCATCTCCTCAACTGAAAGGGGAGATCAGAAGGTGATGAGAAGAAGGGGGAAGAAGGGGGTTTGGATGGAGGGTCAGAGGACCATTGGGTTAGTATAGGAGAATGATCAAAACAATAAAACACAGTGTGATCAAGGATTTCATCACAACGTCCTGATCCTGTCCCGAACCATTCAAAAAGCCACAGCCTCTCCCCAAAGGTTCTCTCACCCTGTTCAGACTGTCTCTGTGAAAGTCACGGACCTGTCTGGGGGTCCAGCTCCGGTAAGGTGTAGATGTGCTCACAGGTGTTTCTGCTGAAGGGGATGCAGAAGCCAATTTCAAAGTCAAAGCTCTTCAAGAGGTGCTCCCTGTAGTAGTGCCTCTCAATCAGCCGGAGCTTGTTCAGGGCCTTGGCCCCCACTGTGAACTCCAACCTGGTCAGAGTGTGACATAACCAGAGTGCTTTATACTCAGCCTTTTTAGCAGCACTTCAATGACAAATACTTTCACACCAAGTACTGTTGCACTATATATTCTAACAGTGAGTACTATTACCTTAGTTTGTCCACTAGAGAACAGAAACACTTACGTGGCTCCTATTTCTCGCAGTGCCAGAAATGCGGGGCTAAAGCGATACTGGATAAACCTTCCCGTGTTTGTGTCAACTGCATCCTTAATTTCTGAAAGAGTGACATTTAATATCATTATAAAAAGATAGTAGTACAAAATGAAGCATGGATATTATCTCTAAGATGCAGTTTAGACAGACAGGCAGGCTGGCAGGTAGGCAAATCCGCAGTGGGGGAGGGGTTTGTCCAAGTGATTCTATGAGTCATGTTGTTGGTGGTAATTCCTTTTGGTAGGGCCTTCCAGGGCAAATTGGTTCACTAGACAATGTGCAATTATGAAAGATAAAAGCAAGGACTCGGACACCTTGTCTGGATCAGGGATCAGCATGTGCCTGGTGGTTGGGCTTTCACCCAAGGGGCCCGAACAGGCATAGCTCAAATGAACTAAATGGGACCAGTGTCCTATGGGCCTACCAAGAGGAGCCATAAGGGTGTGGTGCGTTTCAGATCAGGCAGCAGTTGAAGGTAGAGCCCTTCCAGGACTGATCTCCGGCTATCAAAGCTGACCTCTCTAGTGGGAAAGGAGCCTGAGATGATGCAGGAGGTAATGAGATACCATCAAGATGTGGTCAGGCTCACCTTAAGGCACAGCACAGGCCCTCGTACCAAACTCCTGGAGGGGGGCCTGATTATATTCCAGTCTGGAGTTGCCCCAGGTGAGAGGTGTGGTGTGGCTTTACTTATAGCCTTCCAGTTCTGCCTTTGTACGCTGGGCTTCACCCCAGTGAAGGAGAGGGCTGCCTCCCTTCAACTTTAAGTCAGGGGGATGGGCTCTGACTATTGTATGTGCTTATGCATCAAGAACCAGTTTAGAGTATCTGGTCTTCTTGGAGACCTTGGGTGGGGTGCTGGAAGGTGCCTCCACTGGGGACTCCATTTTTTCTTTTTTTTTTATAACGAATATGTGGATAACAGCATGGAACCCAGGAAGGCTGTGATTGGGAGGAACAGTCTCCCAAATCTAAGCCTGAGTGGTGCTTTGTTACTGAAATGTTGTGCTAGCCACTGTCTGTCAATAACAAGAAATTATGTTTAAGAATAAGGGAATTCATAAGTGGACCTGGGATCAGAAGATCCTAGGCCGTAACTTGATGATTAATTTTATAGTTGTAACATCAGAAATGCATATCTTAGGCACTCAAGTAAAGAGAGGAGCTGAGCTATCAAGTGAGCTCCACCTGGTGATGAGTTGGATTAGATATGGGGAAGGCGCTGGACAGACCTGACAGACCCAAATATATTCTGAGGGTGTGCTGGGAGCATCTGGCAGAGGCCCCTGTTTTCAGTTCACACCTCCAACAGAACTTCTCTTGTATTCCAAGGGAGGCTGTACACATTTAGCCCAAATTAGCCATATCCCTTGACTCCATTGCTAAGGTAGCTATGCAGAGTTGTGGCCATAAGGTTCTCAGTGCCTGTTGCAGTGGCAACCCTCAAACTTGGTGGTGAACACCAGCAGTAAAGGGAGCAGTCAAGCTAAAGAAGGCGGTCTTTTGAGTTTAGTCAGCTTGTAGGACTCTGGAGGCAGGTGATATGTATCGACAGGCCAAATGTAGTACAGCTTTAGCAGTTGCAGAAGCCAAAACTAGGGAGTAGGAGGAGTTCGGTTAGACCATGGAAAATTACTTCCAGTCTGCCTCGAGGAAATTTGGGTAACCCATCAAGAGACTGTATACAACAAAGAGGGAGTGCTGCTGACCCCAACTGAGGATGTAGTCCAATGATGGAACGAGTACTTTTTGGACCTCCTGAATCTCAGTTACTAGAGGACTTGGACTTGGAGGAAGGAGGACTCATTCATCACTAAGGTTGAGGTCACTGATGTAGTCAAAAAAAAACTCTTCATTGATATGCCTCTTCAACTGTCAGGGACAGGGCCTATGGATAGGCAGACTGGGATGGTGGTCCCAGTCTATAAGGAATTGGACACTAAGGATGCATTCCGAGTTGAGGTGGTTCACAATCCTTAATCTCTGCCAGGGTTGCCCTCTGCCATTGATTCTATTCATAACTTTTATGAACAGAAGTGTTAGGCCCATCCATGGTAGTGGGGAGTGTGCAAATCAGCAACTTTAG
Source organism: Cyphomyrus plagiostoma (assembly GCA_019775915.2). Lineage (NCBI taxonomy): Eukaryota > Metazoa > Chordata > Actinopteri > Osteoglossiformes > Mormyridae > Cyphomyrus > Cyphomyrus plagiostoma. Next base: position 4,664,405 of record JABFEA020000048.1, read on the forward strand.
GATTATATGTTTGCTTTTTGTAGGTGATGTGGACCTATTGGCTTCATTGAGCTGTGACCTGCGATATGCACTGGAGTGGTTTGCAGCTGAGTGTGAAGTGCATCCAAGTCTGGATCTAAACCACAAAATGTTGGATTGCCCCATGCTGGGGATGAGTTACAGGTTCAAGCAGAGAAGTTTAAGTATAAGAATGTGATTGGCGATACAAGTTACAGAAATGAGCTTCCTTAACAGGGCGTCTTTGTTTGGCCTTAGAGATTTTTAGACATTTTATTTGGGTGAGCCTCAAAGTTGAGCTACTACTCCTCCACATCAAAAGGAGCCAACTAAATTGGTTTGAGAATCTGTCTATGATGTCTACAGTAGACTTTCCTGGGGAGGTGCTTTGGGCATGTCCTAACAGGAGCAGAGGCAGACTCTGGATATGATGGAGAGATTATATCTCATATCTGGCCTGGGAATGCTTCTGTATTCCAACAGGGGATCTGAAGGAGTTAGCTGGGGAAAGGGAGGTCTTAACATCTCTGCACAGATTGCTGCCCACATGTCCCGGACTTGGATGTTGGAGAATGGAAATTAAGGTGTAAGCAACATCAAGCATCCAGTATTAAGAGAGAAGGGTATGCTCTTAGCATCGGATATTGAAAGCGCAGATAATTATGTACCATCTGATTTCCTGATGCTGTCTGACATTATCAAGTCTTGTTTACTATGAAAATGCATTTATCTGCTCTATTGGTGGTAAAAAAAGAGACCATATGGTGCAGTTAAAGCAAAACCCAGACAGAGGGCAGTGCTGTTCACTTTCATTTGGAGCATTGAGTTGTCGCCCATGTTTTTCGCTATCAGGCTAACACAGATACTCACCGGTTGGGCACTGTTTGTGGAGGTCCAGAATGACGGCTCCTGTCTGTAAATCTCGAATTTTGAAACGTGAGAAGTTGATGTTATAGATGTTGTCTTCAGGAGCACAAAGGTAATCTGAGTACAATAAAACACCAAAGATTAGTGTGTGTTCAAAGTGCCATGTGGTGTGGTTCATCTGGCCTAAATCAGTGAATCAAACAGATAGTGGTTTGTTCTTCTTCTGTCTTCAGTGAGCAGTTTTGTAGGTACGTACTCCATGTAGGTGCCATTTGCTATTTATAGCTGGACATAAAGGGAGTTATGGGTCTTATAGTGGCTGCTGCTAATCCAGAATGAGTCACAGCTGAAAGCTGAAGAGCTGCAGCCATGCTGGACCTTCTTATGTGCTCAAGCCAAAGTTGCTATGGTGCTCCTGTTGGGCCCAAAGTGTGACAATCAAACTGATCATCTAGTGAAGTTACTTGGAGGATTCAGTGTATTATATTCCTTTTACTGAGCTGTACCTAATATATACTCTGGCGCACGCACACAAACACAAACTCACACATACACGCACACATGTTTGTATTCACATCTTTGTGGGAATCTCCATTCATTTCTATGGGCAAAACCCTAATCCCAACAATTTCAATCCAACCCAGTCCTAATCTTAACCACAAGTAGCCACACTAAATACAAGGCTTTTGGCAGTCATAGTTTTTTGATTGCATTCACAGATTAAAAAAAAAAAGAACTGTGTTTCCCAGGGGACCAAAATAATGCCCCCACAATATCAAAACCACAGGTTTTCATCACATTGTGGGGACATTTGGTATAAACATAACACCCCCCCCCCCCCCCACTCCACACGCACACACACGCATTAATAAACTGCCATGATGAGATGTGCTGTGGATGCACTCTGATTCCTGCACACTCACCTTCGGTGTAGGCCTTCAGCCTCAGCACGCTGTTTGGGGTCACAGAAGCCCCAGGTCCAGCTTGCACCCCCCCATCCACAGACTCCTCTTCACTAAATAACCCGTTCCAGTCCTCCATATCATTGTTGTCTAAGCTTCCTTGCTCTCTCTTCATCATTATTTGAAAATGTTCTCCTTCCTCGCCTCCCTCACTTTCTCTCCCCCTCTCATTTCCAAACTCCCCATCATCCATTCTCCTTCTCCCACCTCTCCTGCTGGTTCTGTTCAGTGTGTCTTTCTTTCTTTCAATTGTGGAACCAGCACAGCTTCTGTTTGACTGTGGCCTCAGTCACTTTCACACTCATTCTGATTTTAATCTCACCAATGCTCAGTCTTATTCTGCTAATCTGAAGTAATCCACCATTCAGAGGCACAGAGGGCGGGCTTCACCACAAAGGACAAAGGGTATAGGCTGATCAGCCAGTGTGACCGAATCAGGGATTAGCATTGCATAGGAACCCCAACTGCCACTAAACACACAAACTTCTTTCTACAGAGCCCACATTTCTACAGAGCCCCTGCTCCCTCCAGTGCTGTCTGTTTTTCCTTGTTGCACATTTTTATGACCTGCCCATCCAAACCTCTTATGACCATGCCCCCCTCATTAATCTCATGTGGATTGCCATGTCATCAGCAATTTTTTGAGTTGTTTTCATTAGTCTTGTGTAATTTAGTCCACGTTAGAGTCTGTTTCCCTAGTTCTGTCATTGTAGTGTTATGACGTTTTCTGTCTTGTCTAACCCTCCAAATGTCTATTAAAACTCTTATTCCCAATTCCCGGTCGTCCTTGCTTGCTTCCCCCATCTGCACAGTCACGACACACATATGCCTTCTGTTAATTTATTTTGTATTTATATCTATTTGCTTAATAATCTTTCTCAGAATGTCTGTGTACTGTGCACTTTTTAAATTTATTTGCACTAAGTGTAGTATCTTGCACTTGTGTATTGTCTTGTCTTATTTTGCACTAAATGTGCATGTTTGTATGCTCTTTAATTACTTACAGTGCTACCGAAAAGAATTTCCCCTTGGCATTAATATAGTTATCTTATCTACTATAATTTTGGCTGTCAGTTGTTTGGCATGGCCATGGATATGCTTTCCTTTGGTGGGTTTTGAAAGCAAACTGAACAGGATGATTTGCTCATTCTCAGAGAGCATTGGCCACATCCTGCCTCATATGGACACGCCTCTGTGTTCTGTTGGCATTTTTAAAACTTCTTTTTGCACAGCGTCAATACCCAGTTTCTTGGGGGGGGGGGGTGGGGTGGGTGGGTAGTGGTTTCCCAGAAGGCACAGGGTATTTTTTAGAAGCAAACAAGGAAATGATGACGAGGAAGACAGAGCACTAAAGAGCCAGGTAGGCATGTTTTCTGTTTTATTTATCTATAGACATCGTCAATATGCCATTTTGGTTCAATATTTCAACACAGAAGTACCATTTTCACTTGAGCACAAAATACTTTATTTGAGTAAAACGGTTATGATCAACACGGAAGTGGCAAGTGAATATCAGAAATGAAACCATGTCGTGCAAGGCTGCCTTCGTCAATGGCAACGCAGTACATTAAAACTGCACTAACGTTCATCCCGTTCTCTCTCCTTCTCTCAGATAATGAAGCAGTCTTCAGTGTCTGTTTTTCTCTCTCTGTCTTATCTCTTTGCTTTTTCTGTCCCCGACTTCACGTTATCTCAGCCTCACAACCGAAATAAAACCCCAGTTGCCTCCAAGCTTACAGCAATCAGTCAGACAGACAGCCTGCGACACTCTCATGTGATCACAGTCAGCTCCCGGGTACTGGCAGAGACCGCTACACCCGGGTTCAGAAGGTCCACACCAACGTGGACGCCGACGTCAGACTCAGGCCCCTCACCCTCAGGGTGGGGACGTGAAACTGGAGTGGAAAACAGATTCACAACACCAGATAGAACCCCGAGGAGCTCCCCGGAGGTCTGGAGTGTTGGATCAACACCAGAACACAACCCCTACAGCACATCATCAAGGAACGCCCTGGCTAGAACAAACAGAAACCAAGCAGATGATTACAGGCTAACGGAAGCTAGCACTGTGTACAGCAAGTCAGCAGGGACACCAATCAATGAACACAGACCCAATTCTGACAGTTACAGCAGCAGCACTGACGCATCCAGTAAGAGACCAAACACGAGCATCCACAGGGGGACAGAGTCACAGACCGATGTGAGCACAAATGCCCCCACAGTAATACAAACAAGCTCCCAGGAGGTTTGGAGAGCTGGATCAACACCAGAACATGACACCTCCAGCACAGCATCAGGGAACGCCCAGGCTACAAAAAGCAGGAACCAAGCAGTTGATGACAGGCTAACGGTGCCTAGCACTGTGTACAGCAAGTCAGCAGGGACACCAATCAATGAACACGGACCCAATTCTGACGGTTACAGCAGCAGCAACGACGCACCCAGTAAGAGACCAAACACGAGCATTTACAGGGGGACAGAGTCACCGACTGATGTGAGCACAAATGCCCCCACAGTAACACAAGTCACACAAGCAAGCTCTCCTGGAGGAAGCATGACAGACAGTAGACTAATAACCAGCAGCGCAGTCACACATATAAACCAGTCAGCATGCCGAAGTGAAGAAGTGGAAACGTTGTCTTCACCTCGATCCGCTAAGCTGGGCTGCCTCATCATCCTATGGGTGCTGAGTATGACTGCTTCGGTCTTCTTCGGGCTTACAGTGTTCCTGTGGGTGCGCCTTTCCTTCCTCCGGAGCAGAAAGAGAGCAAGGCAGTCGCAATGTGGGAGTAGGGAGTGTGATGTGGGGGTTCTGTGGACCCAGCCTAGGGCCTCGATAGAGGAGAGAGTAGAGATCTGGTACGCAAACGGCTCCTCCTCATCACCCCAAAGCAGAGAGGGAATGCGCAGGAAGGACAGAGCCCATGACAGACAGAAGAGGAGGCAGGCGGGGGAGATCTGGGAGAGGCCTAGAATCACACCAGAGGACCTGCAAGAGTTTTGGGCAGACAAAGGGAGAATGAGATGGAACAAGCAGTGCGATGAACTGTGAATAAGGGACTGAAAGACAGGTGGTGACACCCCCTCCCCCCAATGTGAATGGGAGGGGGGGGGGGCATTTGATCATTCATTTGTCAGTATTATCAAAAATAAAACCTGTGTTCAACTGTTAATCTGATGGCTCAGCAGAAACTGGTCATTGGTGATTAATGGCTAAACAGACAGTTAGCCCATTGAAACTATTAAGTTTTTCAGGCATGGTGCCTTAGCTCAGGATGCCTGAAACTTTTAGCTCTGATGTCCTTCCACCAAATGGGGGAAACGGTGTGGTGTGCATCCCTTCCCTAAGGGTGGGGTTAGGGTTAGGCATTGCTGTAACCCGAGACACTGACCACACAGACAAAGGGGTCAAGCTTAAGGTCTGGGCAGCAGTGCTCATGTGTCTGAGTTTGAGCACCAGAAGGCATTACTCATCACCCACGTTCAAAATAAAAAAGTAGGCAACCAGCACAGCCTAGGAAGATAAAACTCACAAATTCCACATGTGCTGGGTGGGGAGATGGATGGAGGAAGGGGGGTATGGTGCTGCCCCCCGAGAGTGAAATATATAGATGTGCACATACATTACATTCCAGTGTGAAATATTGGAATAGGTGCCAAATAGGCGGGCACGCATACACACACACACACCCAAGGGTGTGCATGTACATGATCTCCACCCAAAGGAAAGAGGAACGTTATGATGTGGTAAGAACTGTGAGCCGTAAGTAAAAGCAGGCACCTCTGACTCTGACCTTCAGGCGTCCTTCTTGCAAACACCACAAAAGGTTTTTATCTCCAGCTTGCAAGTAATGAAGCGACAGACTGAGGCACAGATATGCTGAAAAGCGCCATGAGCGGACACCAGGAGAATTTCTAAAAATTGTCCACAGAGGCTGTGTTTCACCAAAGGAACTTTGATATTCTCTGTTTTTATTTTGTTAAATTTTCGGGTGCCAACTTGAAGGTAAGAGGCATTCAGACCATTTCAAATAGCGGGGGGATTCATATTCAGAGATGAATATCAGGCCTTAAATATAACTAACTTGTTGAATACACCTGAGTGTGGAGAAGTTGCTAAGCTGCTGGATCATAGGAGCTACTATACCCAACTCCAAAGGAAACACTAGGTTGCTCATTTGTTTTGTTTCATTAGAGAGCACATTACTCCAGGCCATATGGACTAACACAGTACAACTAGTATGGTACATACATGGTACATATTACTTGTATTGTCAAAATTTGCTCCGGAGTATTGTGCTCTCTAATTAATTGCTTATATGAGTTTTTGAAGGGTACTTAAGAAAAGACATATTCATCGTTTGTTTGACATGTTGTTGTTTTATAAGACAAAAGGCACATCCAGCTAGGTCAGCAGTGGCCAATCTTATCCGCAAAGGGCCGGTGTGTTTGCAGATAAGATTGCCCACCTCTGCGCTAGGTAGTTCATTTAGAGTTCGGATTGCAATTTGTTGAGAAAACACAGCTGTCTTAATCACGGTCATGATGAGCTCTCACTATTTCTCAATGACTGTGATTCTGAGAGTGTAGAAAGATCTCAAAAGAGGAAGAGAGAGCTATTTCCTTCTAGCTGAGGTGTGTCAGAAACAAAGGCAGGGTCTGCAAAACACCACTGCCCTAGTAGCAGCCAGAGAGAGCTAGTTCCTATTGTAACTCAACAGTGCTTATCAGTAGTACCATTAACTCCCCACCCCAGCCTTTCCAAAAATGACTCACCCTAAACTGTAGCAATATTGCATTTGAATCTGCAGTATAGGCAATTTGTTGTCTACTTTGTCGATAAACTAATAAACCTTGCTATTTACTGTCATTGTAGGCCTGGATTTCTTTAGGATGTCACTCTTACAGCATCTGTTTGTTACTTCATTGCTGCTCTGCTTCCCTGCTTTCCATACCCAACCAGTCCTCACAACTAATTTGGATTCTTTACCACGCACCACAACTGATGGTCTTGAACAGTGGAGTCCTGTACCTTCCATACAGTTAGATTCGATAACGCTTATTAGCAAAGCTGTCAAGTTATTCACAGAACCTGGTCCAGGATCATCTACTTCCAGGCAATTCCTTGAACCATCTACTGCTCCAACCATCCAACCTACCACAGAATCTGATCCAGAATCATCTACTATTGCAACTGTCCAGCCTACCACAGAACCTGTTCCAGAATCATCCACTACTCCAACCGCACAGCCTACCACAGAATCTGTTCCAGAATCATCTACTTCTCCAATCATTCAGCCTACCACAGAATCTGTTCCAGAATCATCTGCTATTCCAACTGTTCAGCCTACCGCAGAACCTGTTCCAGAATCACCTACTAGTCCAACTATTCAGCTGACTACAGAACCACTTCCAGAATCATCCACTACTCCAACTGCCCAGCCTACCACAGAACTTGTTCCAGAACCATCTAATACTCCAATTTCTCAGCCTATCACAGAACCTGTTCCAGAATTGTCTACTGTCCCAATTATCCAACCAACCACAAAGCTTATTTCAGAAATATCTATGACCCCAACTGCCCAGACTACTGCAGAAGCCATTCTGGGAAAAACTAGTCTCCAACCTGTCCAGCATACTCAAGGCAATACTCTGACCATCATAGGAAAACTTTCCACATTAAGTCCTGTGCTTCTTCCAGATAGTTCTATTCTGGAAACCTCCTCCTTCAAGGCTACTGTGATCCAGATGGTACCCAAGTCTACTTCGCTGAACATTGTCCCCTTAGAAGCCAAAGTCGGTGTGAATAAGACTGGGATGCTGTGGAAGACCATTGTCATTGTCCTCATTATGATGGCCGGCATTGCCACTATTGCCTGTGTCTTGTGGGGCATCAGCACCACCAGCAAATCAAAAAGGAAGAGTGATGGGGAGTGGGAAGTTTGTGGGGGTGACAGAGCTGATGGAGGGGAGGATGGAAGCCTGGAGGAGGCAGTTAGGGATGAGTTAAGCAGCCCAGGTCTCATGTTGGTCTCATTCATCCCCAAAGACTCGGGAGTGGGTGCGGCTGGGACAAAGGAAGAGCGAAGGTGGAATGAAGTAGAGGCCTTGCTGTTCATCGACGAGGACTCAAACTAGCCAGACGAGGAACGTCTGCCGATGCACTGCTCCAGTGCCAACACAGCCAAGAAAAACAGTGGATCTGCCATCTGCCTGTCTGCCACTGCCTGAGCGAGTGATGGAGAGGATGCCAGGCCTTCCATGCTCTGTAAGATGCTGAGTGATTTCCAGCTTCATTGTTTGAGCAATATATATTGTCTTTGGGTGGGGGGGGGGGCGCATTATGTACTGATATGTTGTCGGCAGTGATGACACCCCTACTATTCCTTTTTTTAGATTACTGTATTTTTAGATCAAATATCTGTCTCGATTTCTTCCTTGTCTGTTCCCCATGGCAAAGGGGGGGGAGAGCTGCAGTCCTCTGTGGAATAATCATGTGTTATGTGTTTTTTGCTTTGCACCCAAGCATTATGACTTTTTTCTGGGACCCCCACCTGCTTTTGTTACACAAGTACAAGCTATATCTACCCAAATGTCACATTAAAAAGGTAATAAACACTGTTACTTTAGATAATGATATCTCCAAGGTTATGGTTTTGTTCTGTTCTTCACTGCACCACATGACATTATTAGTAGCATTACTTTTAGAGTAGATTGTCTTTCTCTTCTCAGAGAGTCTGGGCTCAAATGTAGCACACAGTAAGAATCCTAGGCTGACGTCCACCACTAGAGGGTGACACTCGGCTACTTGTTGCATGCTGGATTATGAGTGAGACTGTACTGTTGTCCAGCCTGTTCTGTTATTTCCAAACATGCCAGAGGGCATTAAGTATTAATTAATTAGTTTTAGCAGTTTAAACAATGACTTGAACTACACAGTAAAGAAATGGAGAAAAACATATGAATCTTTGACAGGCATGTAGTGATTTGTAATTAATGTGGTTTCAAGAGCTTCTCAAATAGAGAAAAACCTCAGCAGAAATGCAACATAAACGCAGTCCTCTGGTCCCTGTCCAGAAAGCCTCCATTTGGCTGAGAAGGACAGGAAGCAATGGGGGAGGAGTTATGCTAGAAGGTACAGAGTCAGGAGGGTGGGGGAGGGGGCACGCGGGAGGCAGGAGGGGCAACCCAAAAATCTGTTGGAAAAGCGGAATATTTGGCAAATAAACTAAAGTGTTTATAAGAAGAAGAGAGATAAGGTAATTGGAGCAAGGGGCTGAACAAGGGATTCAGGAAGAATGAATATGGGAGGGGGATGAGAGAGAGAGAGACAGAGGGAGAGAGGGGCAGGCAGGGGGAGAAAGAACGCACACACATCTGGAACTTATTGAGGAGAAGAAGGAAAGAGGGAGGTTCACTGGGAACAGGAAAGTTACCAGGGAATGACACAGAAAGGAAGGAGAGAACAGGACAGCAGCCCAGATAGGTGATCCTGTAAAGTTGGGAATGCAAGGCAGGGCAACTACACAGCGATTATATGGGCTTTTAAAATAATTTAGAACCATAAAGCAGAGGAGCGTGTGTTTAAAATCTCAGGGGACTATCTGTGCACAGGAGACCAAACACCGGAACCGAACTGACCGGACGTACTTTCAGCCATCACCCTGCTCAGTAAGGAGAGCATCTACACAGCAGGTATGAAATCAGACGTTTGGCCGCACAAACAACGCGGAGGAGAGGAGCCAGGGGGTTTGTTCTGACTGGCCTGCCAGTCGCTTTGGGCTTGATTTACGCTCACAGTCTTCATCTGCAAATGTTGAGATGCAGGACGTCTGCACATACCTCTTTTCGACACACATTGTTTCTGATGAGTGAGATGAACTAATGCACTAATTAAGTTAAGCAACTTTGAGGGACCTGTGTTCAGACATAAGCTGCCATACTGTTTGAGATTCACATATAGAAGCATCCTCATAGGCAAGGATGGCTATGCAGTGGGGACGTTCATGCTCCACTGCCAGAGAGACATTTAGGGAGCATGAACAGAGCTGGAAGTGGCTACAAATGTAGTGCGGAAACGTGTATGGCGTACTCAGGCTGTGTACTGCCACCGTGCTCAGCTTTGCCTTCAGGGTGGACACGTCCTGTTCGACTTCCTCTGTGTGTAACAATGAACGATTTTGAAACTTAGGCACCTCCCTGGAGGACCTCTGTGTGAGGCTGTGTGACAGTGACAGTGACAGGAGCGGCTTTGCTGTGACACACGCCTCTCTCTCCTGTCCAGGATGGCGATTTCGGGGCACTGCTTCTGCTTTGTGAAGTACCTCATGTTCATCTTCAACCTCATCTTCTGGGTCAGCACCATTTCATTTCTGCAGCTGGGTTTTTACGTCTCCTTCCCTGTCACAGTCAGAACCTGTCCTATTATTATGAAGTAACAAATACCTTGTTGCTGTACTTGAGTAGGTTAATTCAGGATTTGTAATTCGAGTCCTTTAAGTTGGTGCAACTTTTACTCTCACTTCGCTACATTTCTGAATCAAATTATAAATTTACTTCAATATGTTCTGTACAACCATCATTACTCACCTTTTAAAAAGAGGCCTAATATTGCATCCAGCACACCTGAGTCCAGCCACGATTCTGGGTAAAATATGACGATTTTTCTTGCCCAGAATCAAGATTGAGATTTTCTCTCACAATTCTTGAGCATTTTATTTCTTTATTTATTTATTTATTTCTGTCTTTCTTTCTTTCTTTCTTATTATTATGCTTCGTACACAATATGTAGAGATGCACAATATGAAAGTTAACGTAATGAAATTGCATCAGAAATTTATAGTCAATCAGTGGTCAAAGTAATGAGCACTAGAGCTACTACTGAAAGGATTGTAATGAATACATTGAACAATCGGCCAGTTTCTGTCACGTCCGGGAAGAACAGAGCAGGCTGAACCCAGATGCAGGAGACCCAGAGATTTATTGGGGCACCGAACAATAGACAAGTCCAAAGGGGCATGCAACAAGCGATGGTCAAGAAGGCAGGCAGAGGGTCATGAGCCGGAGAGATCAATCCTACGAGGAGGCACAGGACGGGAAGACAGGCACACCAGGGCACACAGATGGAGCAGGGCAAGGATCAGGAAGAGGAGACGGCCAGGCAGGTCAGGCAGGGCAGATGATGTGGCACAGTAGACAAGAGAGGTAGAATGCTCAGTAGGGCGCATGAGAGCAACAATACTTTGCAACAGTACTTAGTCAGAGTGCTGGTTAAATAGACGATCGTAACGAGGCTTAGTTTCGTAGCCCCGCCCACCGAGGCGTGACAGTTTTACAAGTGGAGGGTTTGAGTTTCCACAGTCACCCCTTTCAGAAGGTCTCAAACTACAGGCCCACAAAATGTTTATAATTCTTCATTAAATCTGACCTGTAGATTGAGCTTTTGTTTTCCACAGAAAAGTCATTCTGCTAATCTGCGTGCTGGCTCTGTAAACTACACCGCTTTTTCTGAACAGACAGAAAATATATGACTCAGTTTTCGTGTTTGTGCTGGATTCTAACTCACAATACTATATTCAAGTAGATTTAAATGTGTCACACTTCTTACTTAAGTACTTTTAAAAGTAATATAACTGAATAACATTTGTACTGTTACTTAAATATGAAAACTGAACACTGAGAATAATAATAATAATAATAATAATACTCATGTCAGGTGATGGCCAAGATCTTATTATTATTGTTATTATTATTATTATTATTATTATTATTATTATTATTATTATTATGTTACTGCCCTGCGGTCTATACTACGAAGCGGGGTTATTGGGGTAGCTTATCAGGGTAACTTGTCGGATTTCAGGTACCACAGTTTAAATGGACTTCATATTCGTTCACTTACATTTTGCCTAGACTACCTTAAATCCGACAAGTCACCCCGATAAGCCAGTAACCCCTCTTCATAGTACAGGCCTCTGGTATCTGAAGCTATGTTTCTGTGTGGACACGTGCAGCTCGGGGGGTGTGGCCTGTTTGGAGTGGGAGTGTGGCTGTCCTTCACGCAGGCCGAGTTCTCCTCCCTGCCCGTCTCCTTCCCCTCCCTCACAGCCGCTAATCTACTGCTGGTGGCCGGTGGTGTTACCATGGTGACGGGGTTCCTGGGTTGCCTGGGGGCCCTGAAGGAGCAACGCTGTTTGCTGATGACGGTAGGAGGGCATGACAGCAATAGCATGCTGAACAGGATGTTACATCACTGATGAAAAGCAGGAAGTGATGGAACCAGCACAGAGACATGTAGGCATGTCGCTCAGATGCTCACTTGCCTGGCCATGACCTTTCTGTCTCTCCCAGTTCTTCATCATTCTGCTCCTGGTTGTCATAACGGAAATCATCTTGGTACTCATCCTGCATATTTTCCATGAGCAGGTGAGCCCCACCTCCAAGGTATCCCAGAAAAAATGTCCCTGATATCCTGCCTGAAGAGGACTGTCGTTGCTATATCTGTATGTATGTTCACAAGTAAAGCCCTCAGCCCCCACACTGTCTGACCTTTACTGCCACTCCCTCCACAGCTGGATGACAAGGCTCAGAAAGAACTGAAGGAAGGAATGAAAACATATAACACAGATGAGCAGCTCAAGACGGCCTGGGACAAAATGCAGTACATGGTGAGCATGGGGGAAGGGGCTGAGTAAGTGGGGGGGACATGGGGGCAGCGGGCTAGTCTAACGGTCGCTCTGCACCCCTCTAGCTGAAGTGCTGCGGTGTGAATAGCAGCATGGACTGGCACAACATCACCAACAACTCACTGCCGGATTCCTGCTGCAGTGCCGGGCCATGCTGGACTGAGGTTAGCAGAGCGTCACTCGCAGGCAGGGGGGAGCACAGGGGAGTGTTTCTGAGCAGCCTGCTGCTTCTGCCCCCAGGGCTGCTACCAGAAAGCCAGGGACTGGCTCTTCAAGAACAACACGTCCATCCTGGTCTTTGGAATCTGCATCAGCATTATCCAGGTAGTGGCTTGAACCCGTGTTTAAACAGCTTCCTCACTCTTCATCAAAGTAACTTACAGAAACAAAACAAGTAACATTAACTGAGGCATTTGAAATTAAACAGGTTCATGCTCCAGATGTGCAGTTTCACTTAAAAACTGCCCCAGAAAAAAATGGACTGTGAAAGTTTACAATAAAACTTTTTGACAGTGTTACTATGCACATTTGCAGTTCAACCATAATTTTCTTGATGGTTCTACTGTAAGATACTGTAAAGTGTAAACTTTCTGATTGTGAAGTTTACCAGCTTATGGTTAAGCTATGGACAGTTTAGGGGTCAATTGCGAAATACTTTACAGCCAAACTGTTAACTTCACAAGAGTATGATTCACAGTTCTACTGTGAACTTTACGGTCAGATTCACTATCAACTTAACAGCCCCTGTAACACTGAAGTGACTAGTCCTGTTGATTAGACACTCCTATACCATGATTTAAAACAAGACTGGACAATATTACCATCGACTCTTCCATGGTGGAAATTATGAAAGTTAATAGTACATAGAAATTTTCATAGTTGATTGTAAAGTTTAACTGTAAAGGTGATAACTAAGATGATTATTTAAATTATTAAAAAAACTGTCAAAACTATACTTCACACTTCAACTACATCATGTTCTCATTCAAACTGTAAACTTCACTGTGAGAATTATTAAACACCAGAAGAGGTAACCATGAACTTCAAAGTAAAACAGCAGTTCACAGTTCTACCATGAAACATTCGTGATCACACTGTAAATTTTGTAGTAGAACTATGAATATTCACACTGCATTTTTTCTTGGATGCTCTGCTGGCCTGTGGAATGAAAGTCCTTTTAATAAAGGTCCCAAAACTGAGGAGCGCGGCCTAGGAAGTGCTCGGTGGCGGTACCCCAGCGGGACCCTCAGTATCTGCATGGCTTCCCTCCTTGCAGGTTCTGGCCCTGGGATTCTCCCTGCTCATGTACTGCCAGATACTCCGCGTTGAAAAATACACATACTGAAGGAGGAACCCAGCGAGAAGAACGAATGCAAATGGATCGGTTGCTTGTGAGACCCTCATGAAAAGCAGATGCTGAAGGACACTGTGGAGAGGGTGCTCCCTCACCCTCACACTGACTTTAAACTGGCCATTTTCTGGCACATTCTCATGTTAAATCATATCCCTTAAATGCTCATTTTCCCTTTTATATTTTGAGAGAACTTGTTACATTTTGTTTCCATAGAAACTATTCTCTTAGCTCTTAGCAACATTAGACATGATAAAATGATCTATTACTCGCTAAGCTAGTTTTGCTATATGCGTGTACTTGTTAATCACACACTGTAAATACATGCTGTGTCTTTGTGGTTCTTGAGATGGACGTTTCTAAATAACAGTACGTGTTCACACCCAGCAAATCGCTTTAAATGAGGTACCACCAGAACCTGATTTCCTCACACAGCCCAAAGACAGACAGTTGCAACTGATGGGTCTCGAAATGGCATGTAGTGTGTAATTGTGTGTGCCCTGGGCTTGGATACCAGGCAAAGGTGGATGGGTGACAGTGATCCCACATTGGAGGGCAGATCGCACATAGCAGCCACCCCACAGGCCACATGAAACTCAATGCTGCTGGACACCTGGTTCTATTCTCAGGATCAGTCCCCATATTTCATGCCTGAAATATTCTATGAGCTTCATGATGCCACTCCTGCCACACACACTGCTCAAACTCCTGCACAAGAAGAGAGTAAAAGTCAGAAAGGAGAGCATGTACAGATGTAAGGACAGAAATGTCAGGGAAAACCCGTGCCTCACCAAAACAGAGGCAGAGACAGAGGCAGAGGCACAGGTCACCACCTGTAGCTGTGCATAATCTACCATCCTCTGAGCTCCTGTGTCTGCACTACAGCGACGGCATCCCTGCAGTCTGGCCAGTATATGTGCTGAGAACATAAGCAAACAGGTGCATGTCATGTGCGAAGAAGGAAAAAACAAACAGCACTAGCCTGGATCTGCAAGAAGAGGCAAGCATGTTAGTCTACTGCACTACAGAGGACCTGTCATAGAACCTGTTTACTGTAGTGATGATGATGAGCATGTTAGCACATCCCACAATGGGGAACTGCTCCCTGAACCCACTCACTGTAGCAATGATGAAGAACCTGTTTGCTTACTCTGTCTTGGAAGACCAACTTGAACTTGTTTACTGCAGTCATGAGGAAGAACATGTTAGCATACACCGTTACAGGGGGGCTCTTCCAGAACCCAGTTCCTGTCATCTTGATGAGGAGCATGTTAGCATACTCTGCTACAGAGGGTCTGTTTCTGAACCAATTTACTGTAGTCATAATGTCAGGTATGTCAGCGTGCTTTGCTACAGAGGACCTCTTCAACCAGAGAGCGATGCAAGGTGTGTCAAGCAGGGAGATATTTATCAGCCGTTGTTCCATATGAAGAGATTTTAACTTGCAGTAAGTATTTAGCATTTAGTTTGAGGTGTGATTCCAGTAGTGCCTTCACTGTGAAGAGTGCTTCTGTACTGTAATGGATCTCAGTACCCATAACCCTCAGAATATAACTCATTACACAAGCAGGTAGCCACTGGCCGTTAATGCTTTTATATACGCTGATGGTCACAAAGGGCCAAAGTGGGAGGTGCATACCACCACGGGGCAGGGAGAGTCAAAAGGCACTAAGTGTGGTCAAATGCGACCAAAGCAAAGATGGATAGACTACCTCAGAATCATAGTTGAGTAATAGTCAAGGTACCATACTAGGAAAATTACTTTGGTACGCATTACCCACTAAAATACCACTTGAGTAAAACTTTTAATGTATCTGATATTAACTATACTTACTTATAAAAAGTAATTAGCTGGTATTTCATGTGGGCTGAAGTAAAACAGTGGTTGCACTTAGTTAATTAATTAGGTACAATAGTATTCTGTATCAGTTTCCAAAAGAAAAACTAGATCCTGCTGGATCTATCCCTACCCCTCTACAATGTCTAACTCTCCCTATATACTCTCCCCATCTCTCCAAAAAGAAATATTAATTAACAGTCAAACAAAATTTGACTTGTCTTAATGTGATCAGTTTCACCAGATCTGTGGCTGTCTTTTCATCTGCCACCACTAAGTCACACTGCTACAGTTTTAGTGAAATTTGACTCAAAATACAACAGACCCCACATCATCACCGATACAATATTGCTCATTTGAAAAAAATCCATCCGGTACATTAATTTAGAGTTATTGTGTTCATAAGATTGTCTCCAGTATCATCTGCATCTGTCTTTTTGATCCTTTGCTACCACATAGCCACCTCAAAATAAAATCAGTTCCAGACCTTCTATCCAAAGCCCAATGAAATTCCAAAAAGATCCAAAAAATACTTTTTCAGTTTTCGCATTAATGGGATTGAGTGTCTGAGGCTGCCCCTCCTCACCTAAACTGTATCAAGTAACAACAGGACAAATTTTCCTCACCCCGGTGCAGACCACTGCCCACCCCCCCTCAAACTCTCTCTCTCTGTTTCTCCCTCATTCTTTCTTTTCACTTCTAGTTTCCCATCACAAAGGAAGTGCCTCTCCCTACCGGCTCTTTCCCCATTGGCTGTATCATTGATTCTGGAAAGTCAGAAGTGGATGAATGCAGATGGAGTGAATGAGAGAGTGGGAGGCAACACATTAAATGAATTTATGTCACTAGCAGGGTGCATGCTGGGAGTGTTTCCTATTCTTTCTGCCTTGATGCTAATCCACAGGGAAAGGCATGGAGTATGCAGGACATAAACATTTCAGGCAAGTCTTTCTGACAGCAGCGGATTTATCATATGGCAAGAAAGCATCATGAACACAGCATGTTCTACACATGGACTTTATTTTCTACAAACAGTACACTAAATAAAATTAATGTGTAACACCACATTTAACAGGACATAATGCTAAATAGCTCAAGACATCACATAAAAATGGTGTTTTGTATTTTTAGGAGAAGCTGAAAAAGGTACATTAGTACCATGGGGACATGCACAAATACAAATACACACATCTGCAAAAAGTTTGAAGCAGTATGGCAGCAAATTCAAGCAAGCAAGAACAAATGCCGACACACATTTACAAAAATTATGATGCTGATCATGATAAGTGAATGCTCCCCATCCCATTGGTCAGGTGTACGGCACTTTGCTCCGCCCCCCCAAACCCCTGCCAGTGTCACCCGGACACCAGACACTGGTACAAGGATTGGGAGAGACGGGACAGAAAGTAAATGGACTGCTTTCAACCACACCACATACCGACAAATAGATGTGCTGTGGCCTCTTCTATCATGAGTACATCCTGGTACAGTCAGCGCTGGCAAAAGCACACACTCTGCTCATCTTCAGCATGTCCTCCCAGCTTGTCTTCTGCCTGTCTACCTGTCCTCTGCCTGTTTGCCTGTCCTCCTGTCTACTTGTCTTCTGCCTGACATTTGCCTGACCTCACCCTGTCTTCACTGCCTGTGTGACTGTCCTATGTCTGTCCAAGTGTCCTCTGCCTGTCTGTCTCTTCCTGACTTCACTTCTGTTCATCCTTCTACTGCCTCATGTCTTCCTGCAGACATTTACTAAGACACTCCTGCTCCCAGTCTGGGTCTCCACCTCCTTCTCCTCACCTCTCTTGTTCTCCTGTCTGGCCACCCTGCTGCGTGGATTCCTACCTCTTGCATGTTTCTTCTCCACTGTCGCCTGCCGCTCTCTCATCCCCACTGTCTACATTCCTCTGCTTCTATCTCTCCAAATCATAGCCGGTTCAGGCAGCCAATGGGGGAAGAGGCTGAGGGCAGAGGCACTTCCTCTGTCACAGGAAGTCTGTAGAGAAAAGAGAAGAGAGAAAGAGAGAGAGACAGAGAGAGAGAGTCTTGGGGGGGGGGGGGCCAGTGAGCAGGAAGTCTGCACTGGGGTCAAGAAAACCTGTCTTGAAATTCACCTGCTGGATAGTAATATTTAAAAGCATGGATATTTCACTGTTAAGTACAAAACAGTCAAACCTCATAACCCAACTTTGCTAGAGCTTCAGATACACTAATAAGTGCCTTTGGGTGACTGTTGTGAAATGTGGTATATAAAAATAAATGAAATTGAACTTGCAGGCTGGCTGGCACCAGATTATGGTAGCAAAACTGCCGTATCCAGGATGTCTGTTTCAACCAAAAGTGTCGGAAAAGGTGTGCTTCTATGAAACCCACAGGAGGTGATCACGTATGTTGAACTAACAAGGGAGATTGCGTGTGAAGTTACATCAGTACAGCGATGTATCAGTTTGTTAAAGTATAAAATCATTCAGAGGAAAAGGAGGACCTTCCTGTCAGGATAGAGACAGATGGAAGATAGAGGGAATGGGAGAGACATGTCCTCAGAGGGACCGGAAAACTGAACTGCAGCCCATCTGATTAAGCAAAGCAGACGTGACTTTGGCATAAACCAAGTGGCTCCAACACCCTCCTTATCAGCCCAGATAATTACCCCCAGCCCCAGGCGATTCACCACCCAGCAATCTCTTTGAATCACTGTTAAGCCGATTTATATAGACAGGCCCTGTACCCTTCATACTATATTACATACTGTACTTTGCTGGCCTGCATCAGCCTATATCTATTAAGGGTGTCAAGAAATGTGGGGGTGCGGGGGACATGTGATTTGAGTGACTTTACTCATATTTGTGCACTAAAGAAGGTGACATGGAGAGAACAAACAGAGGTTCAGGGATGAATTCCCGGGTGTTTTTTCGGCCATGGAGGGATAGACTGAATTCTGCCCCCCAGGTTCCGTTTCAGTAGAGCAGGTGTCCTGCATAGTAAAAGTGTGGCTATTTGCTTTTTCATGGTTAATAAAACCTCGTTTTGACGAATGAAGTGTGTATGTGTGTGTGTGTGTGCGCATGTGTGTTTTTCATAAATGAAGCAACAAAAACAGGAAATCCACAGGCACGTATGCAGGAAATACCTCGGCTCAGAGACAGCGGCAGACTGACGAGCAGTGAACACTAAGCACTCCCTCGTACCTCCATCTGTTTATGAATGTAAATGTGCTATGCACAGATACCATCACCCAAAAATGCTTATGTACTTTCCACTCACAGCTTATAATATTGATTAAAATGCCACAATGAAACATACACAGAGACACAGACACTGGAGCTGAGGCCCAACGAGTAGAGAGATAAAAATCCAGTGCAGAGCTTCAGCAGTACTTGACCAACACAGGAAACACAATCGGCTACCAAGTTTATCAACTATTGGCAATGTTTCTCTGTCGCCATCAATGGTTCATCAAATTTGACTGTCATTGGCTGTTTAATCATCATGTTCAATTGTCAATGGTTAGCACTGCACACTTGTCTCTAGTGTGAAGTATGGTTGTCTTCACTGTAGTTCCCATTGGTGGATTTTTTAGTGGAGGACTTATTTCATCCATCCATTTTCCAAACCGCTTATCCTACTGGGTCGTGGGGGGTCCAGAGCCTATCCCAGAAGCAACGGGCACGAGGCAGGGAACA
>JABFEA020000048.1:4691314-4698814 GCA_019775915.2 Cyphomyrus plagiostoma
TTAAGGCAGTTCTGAAGGCGAAAGCGGGTCAAACACCGTATTAGTATGGTGTTCCTAATAATCCTTTAGGTGAGTGTATGTCAACTGACACAAATAAAACAAGAAATGCCTTTTTTTCTTTTTGCTGTGAAGAGTATTTCTTCAATCCTCCAGGCAGAACAAGCCACCATGGGGGAGGGAGTAGATCATTCCCACCAGGATCCAATAAAGTGTGGCATACTTTACACAAAGTCCTGGCCCACATAGTATATGTGAAACAAACATGTGTAACTGGAAGAGTCAGAAGAAGAAGGGAAAACACAGCAAATGCCGTCATAGAGAGTGCATTAGGCAGATGTCTGGGCTGGCGAACCCAGCGGTGTGAAATATTTGTCTACACAAAGCCCATTTACCAGTTAAGGCAAGGTTTGACAAAACTAAGCTTGACCACTGGATCAGCTTCTCTGTTGTAAAAATAAGCCTATAGCTATACATCTGTGATTAAGACAGACTGGATAGGAATGACATGATATAACTGTAGTACTTTCATTTGCAGAGAGGAACCCAATTCAACACTGCATTCAAGGTTTCAAAACAATGAATAATCAATATCAGTTATAACTATCTCCGAAGATAGGTATATTTCGGCTGAATAACTATATTTACAAGTGGGGAAATGCCCAAGTCAATAACGAAAGAAGTAATGCATGGCGCCCTCTGCGGAATCCTTTTAGAATGACACACATTGTTTCGTTGTCTGTTTACTTCAGTAAACTATCTGTACTTCAGTCTTTAGTTTATCCTTCATTTTGCGTTCTCGTCTAGTATTGTGTTCTTCCGCTCTTTGCTCCTATGGCAGTGAATCGCCTCAGTTGGATTGACGCAATATCAATATCGCACCCGTTAGCCGCAGTACAACTCAACGCGCGCCGCCGCGGTTGAGTGCTCGTGCGCGTGTCAACGTGGCGCTTCGAGACCAATTGATATTTGCTCCAACCCCAGTCCCTTCCCCTTCTCTGATTCCATTGGATACTATCTCTCATGGCAATATTGCTATTGGATAAGGAGAAAGACGACGCCCTGGTTGAATTTAAAGAGACAGTAAGACTGCCAACGCGTGCAGGTTAAAAAAATCTCGGAGAAGCTGGGTAGGACGAGTATTTGGTAAGTAATTTTCTTTTTTAAGATGTACTGTTCTCTTCGACATTGTACTGAGTAAGCGGGTGAACAAATGGATGTTATATGGAAAAAATGTAATATTTATTTTGATTGTTCATGAACCGCATCATTTATTTTGTTATATACAAAGTACTGTATGTATGGAATACACACTTTTCAACAAACTGAAAACTTTAAAGAATGTAGATGCTACTTGGAGAAAAAAGTAAATTACGCGAAAAATACAAGGAAAGCCTTGTTTTGAAAATTAAAATACAAGTTGTGATTTTAATATACAGTAAATGTAAAAAAAAAATCTAATGCTTCAAACCTGCCTTAGAACGTTACTTCAGACTGTATATAACTCACAAATGACGTGCATTTTGTTTTAAATTTTTGCTGCAGCTAAGGAAATATGATGCTGATGCAGTTGCTAGGAACAACATCACTGTTTTTGGCGGTGGCGATAGCTGTCCCTGCCCAGGAAAAGCGAGTGCATCACCACGGTGACCTGAGCGACCACGTGCACGACGACACACACGGCTTTCAATATGACCATGAGGCGTTTTTGGGCAAGGAGGAGGCCAAGACCTTTGACCAGCTGACCCCAGAGGAGAGTAAAGAAAGACTGGGGTATCTCACCTCTTACCACTGACGTTATTGCATAGTGCTTCATATTCCAAATATTCCAAACTCAGCAGAATGCCCTACTGTTACATTCTGTATTGCAGCCGTATACTCAGGCAATTGTAGGTGAAATATGTCATTTAATTGTACAGTTTCTGTTATAGTCAAATTATGCATGAAGACCAAGGAAGAGATTCAGGGTTAATAATGCATTTAGCTGTAATCTGTTTGAGGTAGCACATTTTTGTATTTGGTTCCCAGACATCTCTGGTGCTTTTTCCTTAACCACTGATGTGTCCTTGCTCCCTTTATTCCCCATGCGGTCTGGCAGGAAGATTGTGGATCGCATTGACACGGACTCCGATAGCTACATCAGCCACAAGGAACTTCACCAGTGGATCAAGCACCGGCAGAGGAGGTACATTGAGGAGAATGTGGACAAGCACTGGAAGGAGTACGACCTCAACAAGGATGGACTGGTGGCCTGGGAAGAGTATAAGAATACCACCTATGGCTACTACCTGGGTAAGAGAGAAGAGCCAGCAGGGCAGCAGCACTGAGCCCTGACACATCATCTCTTTGTATCAGATGCTCTTCTCGGGAACCACCTGGTATCCCATACAGACCTTACATTCTAAGGCATGTCAACTTATGAAGCATATTAAAACATAAAAATGGTGGAATAGAGTAAATATAGAAGAGCTGAGCGTCCTTGTAGACAGGTCTGGCAGGGACGGGTGACCATCGATTCTTCTGTCATTGGTAACGGGAGTCGAGACTTTTGTTTATTGTCGCAGATGAGGAGTTTGATGACGTTGATGACAAGGCGAGTTACAAGTCCATGCTGGCCAGGGACGAGCGCAGGTTCAGAGCTGCTGACATCAACGGGGACGGCTTGGCTACCAAGGAGGAGTTCACGGGCTTTCTGCATCCTGAGGAGTACGAGCACATGAAGAGCATCGTGGTGACGGTCAGTCGGGATGGAGACGGGGGTGGGCTGCTGTAATTGTATTGTCGCAATATGCATGCAGAAGGATTATCATTAGGCTGCTTAACTGCTCCACCCCTTGTGACCACAGAGCAGAAATGCACCATCACACTGTGATCCGATGACCTATACTGTCCCTTCTCTGTTCTCCAGGAAACGGTGGAGGACATCGACAAAGATGGAGACGGACTAATAAACCTGGAGGAATACATAGGTGAGGCATCAGCGTCCCACCGCTCTCCACCGACAGGGGAACACTGGTAGCACTGAACCCCACCGTCCCCTTCAGGTGACATGTTCACCCCGGAGAACAGCGAGAGCGAGCCGGACTGGGTGAAGACCGAGAAGAACCACTTTGTGGAGTTCAGGGACACCAACAAGGTGTTTGTTTGCCGATTGCTGGAGATGACGGCTTCACATAAATGCTTGTTTGTTTAGAATCGGTCTCAGACACTCATTTATGTCTCTCTCCACTGTATTAAGCTTTATTCATCCTTTCTTCCCTCTCAGGATGGGTTTCTTGATGCTGCTGAGGTATCCAAATGGATCCTGCCGGGAGAGGTGGACCACGCAGATAACGAGGCTCTGCATCTCATCCACGAGACGGACACAGACAAGGTGGCCTCACTCACCCATCTTTCTGTAATTTAATGCAGACAAAAGCTCCCCTCCGCCAATATCATTTCTGTCTCATCAGTTACTACTGCTGCTCAGGAATTGGCAGCCGGTCTCATAATTAATTATGACAGTGTAATTAAAAGGAGAACTGCACAAAGTGTTGCTCCTGCTCCCTGGCTTAACCAGATCAGGGGTGTAACTCTCTCTCTCTCTCTGATCATGTTTCCTCAGTCTGTCTCTGTCTCTGTTAATATTCTTGGTAATTGGCTAATTCATGTCTGTCACAGCCTGTGATTCTAATGAGCTGCCAATCATCTCTTCTGCCTTCTGTCTCTTGACTCCAATTGGCCGGCGGCTTGTGGGGCTTCTTTCATTGCCGTCGCCGTGGCCTCGCCAAATGAACAGGATGACCGGATCACCAAGCAGGAGATTCTAGCCAATTGGAACATGTTTGTCGGCAGCCAGGCGACCAATTACGGAGAAGACCTCACTAAGAAGCACGATGAGCTGTGATGATGTCACACCTGGTGGGGGGGGGGGGGCACACCATGGGTTTTCGTATATGGGAAGCTCCATTGTGTATTGGGGGGGTGTCAATCACTGATGTATAAGCAGAGTTAGTCTACGGGGAGGGTGTTATCACAGATAAAAGGGGTGAGCTAAAAAGATGTGGTACAGACACAACCACAGCCAAAAGGATGATTCCTTTATAGAACCACAATGACTCATTTTTGCTCTTATTTGTGTATTTTGAACCCTCCCCCCCCCCAAAATGCATGCCAGTTTGCTGCCGTTCTGTACTCTGCCACAATGGCATTGCTGTCCTGTTTAACACAGTTATATAGCACTATACCATTGGCATCATGAGCAGTTGTCAGCTTGCTGAGACTCATGGAGCCGGAAACTGGCTGGGATGGAACATTTCTGCCGCTTAGCAGAACATGTCCGGCAGAGCAGTATAATGAATGCAGTTTACAGGCGCCACTCTGGCATTCGGGGTCAGGGTAGGTTCAGACTGCACTGATGCCAACTGCAGAGAGCAGCACCGGTGCACAGTCACGGCCTGGCACGATGTGAAGACAGTCACTGCTTCCCACTTTCAAATATCAATAAACCTGTTCCATTTTTCATATGTGTTCCCATATGGCCTCTTGTAACTTACTTGTACGATTATGTTCTGTAGAACACAAACTTAGTAAGTAGGGATGTAAAGTGCAAACTGCAAGGTAGAGCTGGTGTTTCCAAGGCTCTGCACCAGGAGTGTCCCATTTGCTGACTGTAAGAAAGCTGCAGGCTGCAGTCTGTGAGCTGAAAGGGTTCGTCTGTGTCTGTGGCTGGTTAGCTCTGTTTTCCGCCCCTGTTCAGGATGGCCGCCTGTCTTTGGATGAGATTTTGGAGAAAGCACAGTTCCTCTCTGTCAGCACCTTGACTGATTATGGGGCTCTTCTGTCAGGTGTCCACGATGAGCTCTGACTGGCCTCACACTTCACCGGGGATGGAGAAAGTGGATATTTTGTCTGGTTAATAAACCATTACCGATTTTCCCTTGGGCATTTGTTTCCATTTCTGTTCATTACACATGGTGATGACACACGTGGTTATGTTTGTCTCATTGTAGGGCAAGACAGTCACATCTACAGCTTTATTAACTGCGATATTTGACTCATGCTGCATATGTAACTGAAATACACCATGAGTGTTTGATTGATCATATCAGAACCTCTCGCAGTTCATTCTGCCATTTTCCTTTGTTTAAGGATGGAGTCAGAACATTCGTACTCAGCTACTCAGACTCACTGTGGGCCATTTGAGTCCGGGTGACCTCATGCGATTGCGTGGGTCGTCTTGCCAGAGTGGGTTGTGCTGACCTGAAGCTGGCAGTAACACCATGTAACACAGGGCGAGCCAAAGAACACAGCAGAGAGCCTCAGGACCCAGGTGAAGGCCACCAATCATAAGGGCAGGTGGTATGTGGCACAAAGGCCTTCGTAGGGAATACATGAAGTGGCTGTTTCCATGTGCATTGAAGCAACCATTCAGAAGGTCATTATAAAATTTCATTGATTTGACACTATTATTCCAATAACGATTTTTCAGATACCGCTGTTAAGTGGTATCTGAAGATGAAAGAAAAAGACGTCGGGAAACGTCGGTAATCTAAGTGATATGGGAACCAGTAAACATTCAAACTCGGGCTCAGACTGACGCCTCTCCGCTGATTTTTTTTGTAGTACTAGAGTGCCATCTGGTGGTATAGGTCTGTAATTGTCAGGACAAATTATTTATGTTTCCAAATTAGGAGTTTTATCGTCATGTTCTTTATGATACGTCACGATGAAAATATCGGGAATAGAATGTCCAGTAATCCCACTGAGAGATTCTGTGGTCGTCGACTTCGGTGGTGGTAGGAGAGATCTGAAAGGTCTGTATATCATGATCATGCGATACTCTAGGCACAGTTGTTCATATCTGAGTAGTCATGTGCCTTAATGCTCCAACTTGACCTTTGCACGGGACCTTTAATACCGGCGCTTCTCATCTGATAATCCCACAGCGAGGGACTGGAGCGCTTTGGTCAACCGATCATCACCCGCCTTGTAATGGCCTCACTAATAGGTCCACAGTTCTTCTGCATTTATCATGGGTGATTGTATGCTTTTCTCCTCTTGGTTGTAAATACATTTCATTGTGTGTTTAAGAAGCGTCTATATTTTGTTGATTGACAATGGCTTGAAAATGTCTTACTGATTATATGTTATTTGCTAGCAGGTATACAATTTGTTTAACGTCGAAACTGAAAACAAGACAGATCAATTAAAGAAAATAAACTGCATAATTTTAAGACTTAATCGTTTTATTTCCTTCTCAATCTCCTTTTCAAACCTGAAGAGTTTTTTAAGACTTAGTTTTTGAGTTTTCAACGTGTCTTTAAAACTTAACACTTCACAATAGTTATTTATTTTAAATAAACCTTGTAAAGATTGTATCTTTATATTTTTTTCAAAACCACAAAACAAAAAATAAATTATACACTAAAAGTAATAAAATCGGTTGGTTGGCTGCAGTTTCCTCTTCGGCCACATGGTGGCAGCAGGGGCTTTATTGTCCGCCCTCCAGAGCACGGGCTATTGTTCTGAAGAGGTAAAGAGACACGGAAAGATTAATAAGGACCCAAAGAACATTAGATGAGCTTCCGTGTTAAATGCTCTAAAAGAACTTACTGGTAGACTGTTCCTGTCAGTTCATCCACGTAGCCACCTGAAATTGCCAGAGAAGCATACATTTACACTTATTTAATAGACAGTTAGGCATCGACATACACATTATACTTACATATGAACAAACGTGTTTCACTCACCTGGTTTACAAACAGTCTCACAAAGGGCAGGACAGATATTGCAGAATTTACACATCTAGGTTAAAAAATGGACAAAATTAAAACCCGAACACACAAACATCACTGTCAGTCATAACCACTCAGCCAGCTAGGTATAGCTGCAATGTTCAGCCAATCAAGTGAGGGGTCAGGTTGCCGCGGCTCGTGTCTGGGCGGGACTCACATCGCAGTGCTCGCAGAGTGCTGACTTGTCTCCCTCCTTACATGGACACTTATCGCAAGAATCACAGTGCTGGAAAAGAGCAGGAGATAGGGGTAGCGTGAAAAAAATGTGAAAAAGAGGAGGAAGAAGGATGGAGAGGAAAATGGATAGAAGGGCCAGGCAGAATAGGAGAGAGGAAAAATGAGGAGAAATAGGGAAGAGAAGAGAGGAGGAAAGGGGAGAGAGAGAGAGAGAGAGAGAGAGAGAGAGAGAGAGAGCACCAAGGGAGAAGCAGACAAGGATGGAGAGCTTAATGCACTATGATTACCCCAAATTACCCCAAATAGATACAAGGCATGTTTATGACTAATTACAACTCTTACCTCACAGAATGAGCAGAAACTACACAGGGATCCTTTTTCATATGGCTCATCATCATCGTCATCATCATCATCTGGAAAAAATGTAAATGAAATGTTTGATGTGTGTTTGTGTGCGTGTGTGTGTGTGTGCAGGGTGTACCCCAGTCTTATACCCTATGCTACAGAAGGCCCACAAGCTCCCACATGACTCTGCCCAGGATAATAAGCT
>JABFEA020000048.1:4708866-4721075 GCA_019775915.2 Cyphomyrus plagiostoma
AATATTGTGTATCTGGAATGAATTTTAGATCTTTAAGTCCATCTCATGAAAAATCGGAGCAGAAACAAAGGTGTTGCCTTTATATTTTTGTTGAGTGTACATAACCCGCCCACACACACACAGTAACCACTGGTCACATGACTAACATCGCATGCATGTTTAAATTCAGGTGAAGATGACTGTGCTCAGTGGCCTTCAGTGGCCATCTTAGTGTGCATCAACACACAAGTCCACATACAGTACCATCAATGTCCTGCAGGGGGATCTGCCCGAATATGTAAAGGTAAGGTCTGTAGAAAACCCTCCTTAGGACCCAGTGTGGGCGAGGATCGTAGGAGTATAGCAGCGCCTGATTGGCCACACCATATGCCAGCAGCCACACCCCCAGGAAGAACAGGAAGAAGAAAATGTCCTTCATCTACGAGATGGGTGGAAGCAGGCGAACAAGGACAAGAGGTTGAATCGTTTCATTGTGCATAGAATGTTTACATAAACACTCACATTACACCAAGTTACATTAAGCAGCTTCCCAGGCTAAAAAAAGCTCACTTCAGCTGCAGAAATCCCAAATACAGATGCTGGTCTTTCCTGTACTCAATCAAAGAGTTCCTCTTCTCACCATCTTGCCCACGATGATGATCTTGGGTCCCAGTTGCTTGTGGACAGCAAAGATGTGGATGAGCCTCAGAGTGAAGACCATGTAGTCCAGGCACAGCATAGCCCGGCCAAACTCATAGGTTACATGAAACATCCTGAATAAGACAGGTAGAGATGAGACAGCTGTACATAAGGGGGCGTCGGGAATTGCAGCATAGCTACCTGCCTAGTTACCTGCAGCACATGCCCAAAATGAAGAAAGCAATGGCAGTGAGATCACACTTGTTCCACACATCCTGGATGTAAAATCGCATGCTCTGGAGTACGGTGGTGTTCCCCAGGACGAAGGTCTGACGGAGACATGAGATTTTAACGTCTGCTGCTGCCACCCCTTTGCATGCGTGCGCACGCACTTGACCCTACCTGCCGGAGCTCCTCACAGACCAGGGTGAAGACCCAGAAGTAGAGAAGCAACTCCATGGGCGAGGGGCCGTCCGGGGGGGGGCGCCTGAAGTCCACCAGCAGGATGTAGGCGAAGACGACGAGGAAGAGGAAGTACATCAGCACGTTGCCGAGGAACGAGGTGACGGGTGCGAACCAGAACCGGCGCCACCGACACACCAAAAAGGGCCACTTGTATGAAGAGGAAGCTGGAGGGGGGCCAGGAGGGACAGCACAGCAAACAGCACATTGATCAAACTCTTCATCACCTACACAAGGCCTACTCTGCAGGGCTCCCCCACCCCAACGGAACTGCCTGCTTATTCACATTATCTTTACATTGGTTTATCTTACAGACGCTTTTATCACCTTCAGGGGGTGAAGGGCCCTGCTCAGAGGCCGAAAGGCGAAATCACTCTACCAACCATGGAATTTGAACTGTGCAGAAATACTATTCCTGGAGATCATTTTAAGCAAACGTTGGGCAGACTTATGAAAGTGAATTCAGAAGTCTTGTTTTGCTCCAAGTAAACTTGCTTACAGAGAAAACATTACATTAATTTTTGTTTGTGAAAGTATGAAGAAAAACACTTGATTATCAGTGTGCACATAATTAGACAATAATTAGGCAATCAGAAACTAAGTGGATTTTCTCTCTTCACCATCAAAAGAAATAGTTTTTGTTATTCTGCATAAATAAGGAATATCAAATCATCAATCGTTCTATACAGCCCACTTCACCAAGTTTAATGTCCTGTATAGCCACCTTTCTTTTCAATGACCTGTTGTTCATTGAACTAATCATGTTTTTTATTTGATCCCATCCTGTATTAGCTGAGGCAGCTAGTGGTGATCACCTCCCAGATGCTGATCTGAGAAGTGTACTACTTGCTATCTTGGTAAATCCCACACGTCAGTAAGGCCCAGTAGTTCTTAGTGGGGGGCCAAGTTACACGATGAAGGGGAATAGGTCATAAATCAGTCACCTTTCAAGCCGATCTTGACCAGTCTATGGAATGCTTTGATGCATGGGAAGGGGCATTGTCCTGCGTGAATATCATAATATTTTTGAAAGCTGTTGACTTCTTATTTTGCTAGTGTCCGAATACTTTCCAGAAATTGGCAGTAGATCTTGTGGTTAATTTTTACACCACCTGCAAGCCAGAAAGGTCCGATAAATTCATCACTGATAATTGCAGCCCATTACCTTGCTGGTGTTTGAAGAGGGCTCCATACATCTGCTCCATGAAGAGCTGCTTTCATCTTATCGGTCTACAAAACTGTAACATCAGTTTTGAGACATATCTGTGCCCATTGGTTTTACCTTGCGTGCCAAATTGAGTGGAGGTCATGTTTCAACTTTTGTGACCTTAGTGATGTCACGCAGCACACTTCCAGAGCCTCCGGTAAGATTACACTTTAAAAAAATGACAGCACTTGATGAAAAGGTGTTTCCTGAAGTCTCGCCTTTAATTTGACGCATATCTTTGGCAGTCCATTTGTGTTTTCTCTCTACATACTTCTTCAGTCCTCTTTGGGTATTGGCCACAAAAGACTTGTACAGACTGTACAGTGATCACATTTCGAAAGTCTGGCAATTCTGACTGTTTTGCATCCCACTGAGTGGCACTTTACTATTTTGGGCCATTTTAATAATAATACAGTAAAATCTTGGATTGAGAGTAATTCGGTCTGCAAGTGTTTTGCAAGATTTTTATAAATTTTAACTTGATAAACGAGGTCTTGCAATACCAGTATTATGTATACACTTTGTCTGCCTAGCGTTACGTGATCACAACTGAGCTGATGGTTCTTCCCTCTCTCTCTCAGTGCGGGATTGTGAGTAGGCGTTTCCCATGCTCGTTCTCAGTGGGCGTCCCTCACTCGTATAGTCAAAATTCATTAGAAAAGCACCACCCGAATAAGGGCGTAGCAGCGCAAGAGCCTCACTTTGCCTCACTTTTTTGTTGCTTTGGATGGAAGCATCTGCTAAATATCTAACTGTAATTAAATTAATTCAGAGGAGACCAGAGAACAAGAACGGAAAGATACACAGAGTAAGTAATGAAGAAAAAGTAGGGACTGAAGACACCGACCTTTAGGTGTGGATGTGAGGCGAGTATGTTCTTGGTAACCTTCCTCCCTGTAACGAAGAAGGTATTCCTCATTCTCTGCTGGGTTAAGGCAGCATAACACAGAAATTGCTTCCCAATAATCAATCACTTAATATGCCTGCATTAAAAAGACATTTCAAATACTAATTAAACAAAGAATCCCACCGATGGAGTTCTACCAGAAACATCCAGTGTGTGTCTCTGTGTGACACTGTGAACCATTCAGCAGACAGCGGACTCCTTACATGTTGGCCATTTTGCTCAGGGACTGGACCATTTCTCCTCCATCCAGGCCCTCGTGGTCCTTCCCGAAGGAAACCGTCTCAGTGTTCATCTCTTCCTCCGGTTCTCTGAAAGGGAAGTGGGTGGGGTTGTGTTGTTCAGTCCTGCTCCTAAACTTAAATGTTTAATAACACATTGGTCACTGTAGAAGATGGCAGTACGTATTCAGAGAATTTGTTTGAGATTAAATTTTAAGAAATTAATTATCCTTAACTACTGAGTTATGTCAATTACCCACCAAACAATGCATGAAGAATGGAATGTTCCACTATAAAAATGTGAGCGACACCAATACAGATACCTTACCACCAAGAGGAGGCTCACCTGAAGGAAATAAGGTCCGTATACACAAGAGGAGGGATGAAAAAGGTGAGCACAAGCTTCCAGACCTGTGTGTTCCTCTCCATGTCCCCCCACCAGATCTGGGACAGGAGAGACTGAGTGTGACAAGACAAAAAGTTAAAAGGGAACACAAAACCAAGGATGTCAACAGCTAAGAAGCCAACAAGAACCTCAACAGTATTTACTAGGGATGTAAAGATACACTCAACTCACGATTAGATACGATTCACGATTCTGAGTTCACTATACGACTTTCTTATAATTCTGAATACTGTTTAAAAAATCCCAAATCAAAATAAGTTAAAAAAAAAAAACTTCAAATAAATAAACTAAGGCTTGCAAAACCGGTTTTTTAGCGTGGTTTGCCCTTTTAATAATCTTCACTCTGGCTGTGGTGAATTGAGCTCACTGTGGTGCCGGTGGACATGCTGAAGCATGTTCGTTGTGCTATTTGTGTTTGTCATCTGCCTTTACAATGTTTGCATGCAGTTTTTGTCTTGTCTGTGCTTTTCTCACCGTTTTCGTTTGTGATTACAGAAAAGCTAAAATGCTGCCACGCCGCCGATTTAAGATCGGGGGGGTGCATCTATCCATCCATTTTCCGAAATTGCTTAATTCCAACTGGGGTCACGGTGGGGACCGGAGCCTGTCCCAGGAACAATAAGCATAGGTGAGAACCAACACATCACAGGGCCAATTTAGACTCACCAATCAACCTATCCTGCATGCTTTTGGACCGTGGGAGAAAACCGGAGCCCCCGAAAACCCACGCGAACACGGGGAGAGTGTGTAAACTCACCACAGAAAGGACCCGGGACCGAACCCTCTTGCTGTGAGGCAGCAGCGCTAAGCACTGTGCCGCCCAGTGGTGTGTGCTCAATTTCAAATTCACTCACCATCTTGCATGCAGTCAAAACCAAAAACTGACATACGCCGTCGACGTGAATACGCAGTGACATCTGACGTCGAACTGACGTTGCGAAATCAAAAGTAATATTACACCAGTTTTTCTGTTAAAGTACTGTGAAGTACTCCTAAAGTAGCAATTCATTTTCCACATCAGCTGGTTTAAATCGTCATACGTTTACATCGATTTTAACTGATTCGCGATTCATCATTACACGCGCAGTATTTACGCAGCCTCCATCATGCCACACCTGCACGCCATCATGACTGAAGAAGAGACGGGCGTCAGCAGCGATGGCCATCTGCAGGCAGGTGGCCCCCCCCCACACGAATGACTTCATGATGAGGAGCTTGAAGGAGTGACTTTCTCTGCTCTGGTAGCACTCACTGAATACATCTGGGGGGGATGAGGACACAGCGCACTCCCCCGCATCAGAGTCGCCAGGCAGCTAGCAAATGCCCCTGTTGGGGCGACTGCCCAGCCACCCCTCCAAAATGCCCCCCCCCCCACCCAAAAAAGCACACCTCACTCACCATGCGCCAGATTCTCAAACCTCTCAGCGAGCTCCTTCATTGAGAGCTTCGTCTCTGTCTCACCCTCCATCCTGGAGAGCTCCCTGAGGATCCTGCAGCCAGACAGGGCACTGAGCACCGACTCGCCAGCCTGGGAGAGTCAGCATCAGAGTCAGGGAGTCGGGAGTCAAGCAGTCTCTGGTTTAGGGTTACAAAGAACCAGGCTCTGTCTACACTGGTTATGATGCAAGATATGCCCAAGATAGCTGGGTGGCAGCCTGGCAGCACACAGTCACACACAGACGCACACAGTCACGCACAGTCACACACAGACGCACACAGTCGCACACAGTCACACACAGTCACACACAGACGCACACAGTCTCACACAGACGCACACACACGCACACAGTCGCACACAGTCACACACAGTCACACACAGACGCACACAGTCACGCACAGTCACACACAGACACACACAGTCGCACACAGTCACACACAGACGCACACAGTCACGCACAGACGCACACAGTCACGCACAGACGCACACAGTCACGCACAGACGCACACAGTCATGCACAGTCGCACACAGACACACACAGTCGCACACAGTCGCACACAGTCGCACACAGTCACACACAGACGCACACAGTCACACACAGTCGCACACATGCACAATCCATGTATTCATGTTGTTTAGGGCCGCCCATATTCATTTGTAAGGGCATAACCCTAATCCTAACCCTAACCCTAACCCTAATCCCAACAATGACAACCTGAACCCCTATCCAGCTATAACCTTCACCAGAAGTAACCATTTTTTGATTGCAGTTACAGATTTTTTTAAAACTGAGATTATCCTTTTGGGGATCAAAAAAATTTCCCCACAAGGTAAAAAGTTACACATTGTCACATTGTGGAAAAGATTAGCCCCCAAAGTGTAATAATTACTAAAATGCGCCTGCGCACTAAGGTTAGGTGAAAAAAATCAAAATTTCCAATAGTGCGGAAAAGTTGTCACTGCAAACATGCAAAATATCTTTGAAATAGGTTAATATTTTCAGGTTCCACGACACGATCAAAGTTTTCACCTAGGTTAATTTATTAAATTGGAACAATTTTACATTGCGTTACAATATGGATGATGCGTAGCGTGGATCTGCGCATTGGTGTGACAGCTGATTAATCGTAATGCACGTAGAGCCGCAGAGCGATGTAATGTATGTGTATGGCTGATACCCAGTAAAAATCTGCGTTACCTGAACGTTGGTATTTTGTAGTGATCATCATGTTATCATGTGAAAGTGCACAAACACAACATCGATGAATGCCAAAACATTCGTGTCAAACACACCAGTTTCAACACTGCAAGGTTCTGCGTTCCAGTATGTCAATTTCACTGGCAAGAGAAAGCACTCACATGCACAAGTAACTTCTGTAGAGCTCAAAGCACAGTACAATAGCAAACTAAAACATCACATAGTGAAAAACAATAACATGGCAATACAGGAACAACGTTACAAAAAATATGTTAGGTGATTAATCGTAATGCACGTCGAGCCGCAGAGCAATGTAATGTATGTGTATGGCTGATACCCAGTAAAAATCTGCGTTACCTGAAAGTATTTTGTAGTGATTATCATGTTATGAAAGTGCATGATACACAACACCGATGAGTATAGATAATGGATAGTGTATATTGCCCATTGATGTGACAGGTGAAAACCTTAATCTCGTTGCGGAACCAGAAAATATTAACCTATTTCAAAAGATATTTTGTACATTTAATAACGAGGTCCAGTGACAACTTTTCTGCACTATTGGAAATTTTGATTTTTTTTTCACCCCACTCGCGCACACACTATTTTCACCTGAGTGACATCATTTGGCAGTATGAAAGTCATTTTCTTTCTTAGCATCACAAGCATGATGAGTACATGTGCTGTGTGATCCTCAGTGTCAACAACATACACACCTGACCACCCCAAAGACAGGCCCAGCCCGAATCTCACCATCTCCCAGAAATAGATGGCCATCTGATGGCGGTTCTGCAGGAGGGCCCAGATGAAGAGTGAGACCCAGGGCGAGCGGCAGGGGAAACTGCGGTATTCACACTGCCCCTGGAGTAGCTTGTTCGTCAGCTGGGGAGGAGGGGGACAGAGAATCGGTATCGAACACCAGCGTAAGAAACCTGAACACGGTGAGAACAGAAGCATTGCTGCATCATGTAATGAGCAGTGGCAGGCAGACCAGGTTGATGGAGACCGGGCTCTGGCTGCTGGTGAAATCTGAGGGTAAGGGTTAGGGGGGGCAGGTTACGGGACAGAAGGGTTAGGGAGGACAGGTAAAGGGACAAAGGGGTTATAGTTAGGGAGGGAAGGATAGGATATATAGTGTACCCTAGAGTAGAGGGTGGTGGATACACTCCTATCTGATGGGGCACTGTGTGCGATATTGCGAAGGCACTTTGATCAAATGAGCGGACAGTACCTTCATCGCTCTTCTCGTGCTTATGCCATGATCCAGTTCCAACAGGCTGTAATAAAACGGCTGGCAGACATCCCCAGTTAAGTCCTGTAGGACCTGTGACACCTGGGACAGGGAACCAAGGTTTGAGCAGAACCCATGAAGATACATCAGGGGCAACCTTCTCTGCCGCGTCCTGGCCCACCTCAAAGAGGGTCAGCTCGTTGGCCAAGCTGGATTCGGTCAGCAAGCTGTTAGGATTCTTCACAGCATTGATGCCATCCGTGTCGGCACGGGGAGAGCTGGTAATGCTGAGCCTTTCCAGCAGGTGGCGCTGCAGAAAAGTGTAGGCCAGCGAACCGTTGGGCAGCGAGCGGTACAAATTCTCCAGACGCTCATACGTCAGGTAGTCCAGGATGTTCAACCCATTTTCCGTAAAGAGACGGACGAACTGAGGCTTGTTATTGACCAGGGCATCCGTCATGGGACCTTCTAGGTCCTCGTACTGCCAGAGGGGAGATGGCAGACCATCTGATGTCATTTCCTGTAGTTTATGCACCCTCACTTTTTCCCCGAGAGCAGAAGACGCACTCACCCTCCACTGGATGTCGCCACTGAAGAGCTCGGTCTTGGCGATGTCTACACGGTTCCAGGCCACAGCCAGCTTGAGCTCCTCCGTGTGCTCGCTGGCGTCACTGGACTTACGCTTGCTGGCTGGGAGAGACGCAGCCTAAAGGTTCAATACCCTGGCACTATAGGGCCCACACCCTCACACGTCCAGCATGTAAACATTACCTCTCACCAAGGCCTTCAGCAACAATGTGTCAAAGTCATCAGGTCCCTCCTGCTCGCTGCTATAGATGGTGATCAGGTCTTGATTCTGATAGATTCTGAGGATCTGGGCAGAAAGGAGGAGGAGAAGCAGACAGAGTCATGTGTCCACAAGCAAAAACATCTGACTGGATGCACAAAACTCTGATGGTCTGAGGCCAACCAACCCCAGCTGATGCTCTCACCCTCTCAGTCAGCTTTTCCACCTCCTTCTCCAAAGGGAGATGTTTCTTCAACCACTCCCTGACTCTGTTCCTCTGCTCCAGCTTGAGGCCCTCGCCCTCCGGGGACATAGTGGAGGCGGTCAAAGACTGCAGATCTTTCAACACGTCACAGAGGAAATCGGTAATGCCCCCTGACCCATGCAGGAGCATCCAGGGGGTGCAGCAGCGGAGTGAGTGGTCGAGTCTCTGAGGCAGAGAGAAACAAGAGTTCATTAGGTATGGAGAACATGGTCCTCTCCATTGCGCCATTATCATCATCATCCTCTTCATCATCTCACCTGTAGTGTGGATGTTTCTCCTGCTATCATCATGCACAGCACTGGTATTTCAATGCTTCCACTGCCTGGGAGAAGAAGGATCACAGACTGCTCCGAACACAGTGATGACTGACCCTAGATAAGAACTCCTTCCATTTCTGCACCAACTTCAAGAATCTCAAAATCTGCTAACCCCAGATGCCCGTCTTCTGGTTGGAGATGTAGTACTCTAGTTGCGCCTGGAAGGCAGCCTCGCCCCCCCTCCGGCCCACGCTGCCATCATCCATCAATAGGAAGGCCTGGTAATTGTTATCCAGAAACTGGGAGTCCTGCATGGTGTTCTTCACGTAGTACTTGGCAGGAAAACTGCCCTGAAAGCAGAAACGCCCCTGAAGCAGTGTACTGAGCTCCCCTCCCTCAGTCTCCCTCTGCTGTGCTGGTCACCTCACCTGCGGGTTAATCAACTGCTGCCGGTTCTCCACCAGACCCCAGGGGGTGATGCCGAGGGCGATCACCTTCTTTTTGGAGACGGAGGGAGCAGCTGTTGCATGGTCCCTGACCGCCTCACCGACACACCTGCCCACTCCCTCCCTGAGCCCCCCAGTCACAATCCATGCACCTGGCACAAACAGGGACAAACCATCTCAGATCCGGTTAATTCACACCAAGCTGTGAAAAAAAGCAAAGCCACGACAAATCCCTGAGCAACAACCACGACACCACAAAGAACCCTGGTGGCTCTCAAATTGCATCCTGCTGCAGGTCACACAGCAGAAAAAACAGAAACACACGGGGCATGCTGCATGCGGTGGACCGTGTCTGCTCCCCCACAGGGTATTATGGAAAAGTTCTCTTTGAAGATAGGAGTATTATCGCAGTAAGACTGCATACTGCTAAGCTCTCACGCTGCAGACTCTATCACATTTCCGACAGGGCGGAAAAACCGGTTTTTCTGGATTGTACACAAAAAAAAAGACAAAAAAAAACTCTTGAACTTCTGTCGTAGTTGAGTGGCAGCAGACGGAAGCTGGGAGTATTAGTTGGTTGTGATTGTGATACTCCCTGTTTGGAGGCAGCTCAGGTTCTACACCCGTAGAAGTAGACACACACAAACACACACACACACTTTAAATCTGAGACTAACAGCTCAGAAACAAGTATGAAGGTCGAAACTAAAATGAGGGCCAGTTTTACGGGGTGGGGTGGGGTGGGGTGAGGTGGGGTGAGGTGGGGTGGGGTGGTTACCTGTGCTCTGTGCCGCCTTCACCAACTCCTGTCTCAGCACTTTTCGAACCCATGTCTTCAACTTCTCCTGACTGTCACCCCCCACCACCGACACCACCAGGTTGGGTTGGGGGATATTCCAGTGCCTCGTCAACAGGAGGTAAACCTTCTGGGGCTCGGTGTCACTGGCCAGGCGTATGAACTGAGACAGGAAAGATGGAAACACACAGACATGCTGAGTGAGCCTGCAGCAATGCGGCCAGAAGGTGGCGCTCAGAAGCATATGGTAAACTTGCGAGTTGAACGGTCTGAAATTCGGGAAAACCTGGTCAGGAAAGTTCCTGTGATCCGGGCTCTATGTTATAGCACTATCCACCAATTCCATAGATAAAATGATCTGGAGCAAAGAAATGCTGCTTCTCAAAGCTTCCAACTGTATCAAGCTCTATACAATGAGATGCCAGCTCCTTAAACTACCATAATACCTCTGGACCCATGTCAGATAGACTGCTGTCAAAGCCCAGCTATTATCCACCCTGCTGGCACCTCCCCCAGCCCCTAAGCCAGGGGTCATCAACTCCAGTCCTGGGGGGCCGGAGCCCTGCACATTTTTGGGTTTCCCCTCATTTAAAACACCTGATGCAACTCCTTGTGCTAATTACCATACAGCTCTTGAGTGGAATCATTTATGGTGAAACAGGGAAAAAACTAAGGTACACAGGGCTCCGGCCCCCCAGGACTGGAGTTGATGACCCCTGCCCTAAGCCTTTGTTAAGGCCTTCAGACCAGGCATGGCACCACTGGGACCCTGGAGGTGGGCCCCTCCAGAACATCCCCATGGGACATGTTGCATGGTGGATCACGTTGTGCTGCAGCATTATACAGCCATGTCTTTTCTTTTGCTATCAAGTATGCCGTGATAAGAAAATCGATAAGACCATGGGTTAGTCAGGCATGCGGAGAGAAACAGTGAGAGAAAATGACATGATGAGTGAGAGGCGGGCGGCAGTGGCGTCGAGGGGGCACTCACATGGCTGACCCTCCTGCCAGCCCCAGAGAACGCCAGCTCGCCAAAGGCATCGGTGGGGAACTCGGTGGAGTGCTGTGCGCTGTCCCACTGGCTCACCATGGCTGTCCCGAAGCAGTCACCCATGGCCACAGAGTTGTGGGCCTCGAGCAGTGCCCCACACTGGCACCGCGTCCCATTGCTGTGGATCGACCAGAGGGTTAACATAGAGCATCCAACAGGACACACAGGGTGTGTCAGGCAACAGGAATATCATTACCTTGAGATATCTTCTATAAAGGTTGTACACACCCTCTGTTTGAAAACCTTGGGAATCCAGCTCTGAAAAGGAGTTCAAAAAGGGAGGATTACTGCCGATAAATGCTCATTATTTGAGCAGACACGGTCATTGCATGGTTCACAGAACTCCCACATCAGCACACATCATGAACACGCATTCTGCCTGGTCGCCTGATCCTTCAGAAAGATCAGTGCTGTGGAGCAGCTATGGAAGGTGGAACCCTCCAGAAAAGCAGTGGACAAATAAAGAGGACATGCTGTGAATACAAAGGATCAGGGTACACTACATTGCCAAAAGTACTGGGACACCTTTACGCATACATGAATTTTAATGACATCCCATTCTTAATACATAGGCTTTAATATAGAGTTGGCCCACCCTTTGCAGCTATAACAGCTTCAGCTCTTTTGGGAAGGTTGTCCACAAGGTTTAGGAGCGTGTTCTGGGAATTTTTGAGCATTGTTCCAGGAGAGCATTTGTGTGAACAATTGTTTATTGACAGTCAAATTCAGGATAGTACAAAAATGTAACACAACAGTTCAAATCTAGACTGCACTTATATACCCCCACCCACCCACAAGGCAGACACTCAGTATTCTGAGGAAAGTACGTAATAATGCAGTGAAAAAATGTACAACATACAATACAAAATTAAACATACATCAAATAGAAGAAATAAACGATTTTACAATGTCAAAAGTGGTA
>JABFEA020000048.1:4721970-4737445 GCA_019775915.2 Cyphomyrus plagiostoma
ACTGTATCGTGTTTTCTCGACACATGCCTTTTAAGATTCCACAACGAACCTTTTGTCGTTGTAATCACCTCCCCGCACTCGCTTTCTCCTTTGTCATCATTACCTTTTAAGATACATTTGTATTTTTGATCACTTTCTTTAAGGTAGTATTTCAGAAAATCCATCTTTCTGTCAGTGGTGCTTAACTGTGCTTTGCACAACATGAATTCGTTCATGCTATAGCTAATGCAGTTGCATTATGGGCCGGAGCGGTAGTGGAGCGCTCTCGGAGCGAGTGAAAATCGCGACGCTCCGACTTTTAAAAAATCCGCTCCAAGCTCCAGGTAAAATAATGCCGCTCCGCTCACATACTCTGCTGCACAGTACCTTTTGCTGGTCCACCTCATAGTGTCTATACAGTCTACACATGTGGGAGCAGAGATTAGCCAGTCCGGAGTGTACACACAACAGCCGGGGCCGTGATGTTTACACAGAAAGACACTACCCAAAGGAGGGAGAATGAACAGAATGATCCCCAAGTTATCTGACCCCCACCTCGCGATAAATCACTTTCCCGCCACCTCCTCTGCACGCCATGACGCGAAACTCTCTTAAGGCTGAGTATACCACTCATCTGTACTATTTGCACTCCCAGCAACAAGAAACATAATTATTTAGCTTCATCCTACTCGGATGCTGCATTTCAAGCACTTAAATTGTTACATGACGTTCACCATGCCGTAATGACAATACGTATTAAAATCTCAGTGCCCCCGGCAGTGATCCAGTACTGTGCCAGGTAACCAAACCATCGCTGATAGTGCTCACAATTAGGCTCTCGAATTCCTGGGGCGGTCTAACCGGTGCCTGTCGCGACATGAATTGTCCTTCTGGCAGTTTTACAGCAGCACAGAAATTCAAGTTGTGATAAAGTTCCCAGACCTTGTAAATGCTGCGACCCGAACCAATACAATGTGAATCTGCTCTTCATTCAGTCAATATTCCTCTTTATAACCCAGACGGATTAAATGAGGAGTCACTCTTGTATCAAACGCACCGATAATACCGCACAGTGACCGTGACCTAAACGGACCCGTACCTGATCCTCCTGGCTTTTCCTCATCCCCCCTCTTCCTCCTGTGACTTCTTTGTCTTTTTCTACAGTCTTCCCCATTTCTCTTTTAATCAGCCGTGTCACAAGCCTGTGCCCCCTCCCGGTGCACGTATATCAGGAAAAATGCACAGTCGTCTGCTTCAAACGATGTATGCAACACACAGTGAGAGCGTCCCGGAACGAGCCTGGCTTTGTAGGGTTGTTGCGGGGAAGCTCACCCGGCTGCCGGAATGGCGCTACTGCTGAGGTGTGGTTCAAAAGATAGACAGGGCGGGGAACAAGTTGGGCGTAGCGGACCACTGTGACAGGTAACATGTTCTCCAGTTCCTGGATACACGATCACAGGAGGTGAACTGCAGGTCATGTGAAATGTTTATATATGATATAATACAATAAAATACCAGACATTCATGTACCTTCCGCCATGTTTCCTTCTGCCAGTGACGGTGAGCACGTACCCCACATTTAATCGCCTTTATTTTACCTAGCAATTCGCTGGAGCCGTCGGCG
The DNA here is from genome assembly GCA_019775915.2 of Cyphomyrus plagiostoma. NCBI lineage: Eukaryota > Metazoa > Chordata > Actinopteri > Osteoglossiformes > Mormyridae > Cyphomyrus > Cyphomyrus plagiostoma. Next base: position 4,723,574 of record JABFEA020000048.1, read on the forward strand.
ACACCTGCTGTTCGGCTGGCGCTACTGCATCACCGACTCCATCCCTTTACAGGTGTAAGAGACATAGTATTCACACCTGGGAAGCCTGTGTTTCTGGGGATGTGGATAGTTTAAATCTCAATAAAAACAAGAGACAATAACATGTATGTGAAATCCCTATATTTATATCAACCAACAACCAACGATAAAACCTGTACACAACTGAAGGAGAGCAAGTATGCGTAATGCACAGTATGGACAGCATCAGCCTGCGTCTTCCAGTACATACTTTGTATTTCTGTTGATACATCTGTACAGCAAGACAAAGAGAAAGAAAGGAGCACAGCAATGCATGTGTTTCGATGGCATCGACAAGGCAAGGACGCTGGGGAGGAGCAGGCATAGCTCAGTGTCTGCCACTAAAGTCTCTGGTCAATATCATAGGAGCAACAAATGCATGTTCAGCAGCTGGGCTAATTGATGCATTGGAAACAATCAGGATGACGAATGCAGAGCAGCTGGATCTCTGTCTCCATCCCGATCATCCTCGCCTACTTTCCGCCCGTGCTTCCGGAAGTACTTGTATCTCTGGACGTAGAGCTTGACCAGGTTGCTAACCTTGACTGGGTTGATCTCACCAGTACGACTATGGCATATCTGGGGAGGAGTGAACATGGAATAGTAAATATAAAACACATGCTAGTGGGTGAAACACTGTAGGGGTGACCAAATAATGGCAAGTGGGGCTCCTACCTTGTGCACAGCCTTCCTCAGGATGTCTTTATATTCATCCTTGTTGATGTCCTTGCGCTGGTAGTAGGGCTTGATGGCCAGTTTCACCTCCTCCACAGCCCTCTCTTGGGTGTGAAGCTTCTTCAAATACTGACAGGGAGGAGCAAACGGTTTATACAATGCAGAAGCGTGCCATGCTCAAACAGGCTGGGACTAACCTTTTGCCTTGTCCAGTGCTCACTTCACTCTGATATGCTGTAATGCTGCATTCGATTTAGATTTGTAACTCGGACATTCTGAGATCCTGATCAGAAATTTCAACTCGAATGCCCCCTGAAATCGAAATTCCAACAGAGGAATCTACACAACCCTGACTTTAGAATTCAAGATGGCTGAGCACTTTATCAACAGAAGTTAAAGCTGTAGTTTTATACTGTTTAATAGCACTTACATATTATTTGTGGCTCATTGAATCAGTTGTACACACTGTACTGACTAAAAGCTATCTGTGGTCATGTTGCTACAGTGTTTTTATGCACAAAAGTTTTCCAGCTGAGCAAAAAATCTTGCTTTTTGAAACTGGTCCCTGGTATTGCCAAATAGCTTGTTGTACTGAACGTGATTAATTCAGGTGTGACATCATTCCAAGCTCCAATTTCTGACCTCTGAGGTAAATGGAATGCAGCATAACTGTTCATAGACTTCATCAGCATAACGGCTTTCTACTATACCCCTCAGCTGGAGCCATTAAACTCATCACAGAATAAACGGACATGACAGACAGAACACAGCCTCACCTTATCTGGGTCTTTGCTTTCCCCGTCCCAGCTAGTGTCACTTGATACTCCTGTTGTGCCTAATGCCCCGCTGTGTAAGGGGGGAGTCTGCGCACATCCCGCACCCAACGACAAGCCGGGATGCAGGTGAGGTGGTGGGGTCTTGGTACAGCCAACCAATGGGAGAGAGCTGTGGAGGATGAACTGGGCAGGAGTCGGGACAGAAGGTGGGGCGAGAGATGGCAAAGGGGCAACTTGCGATGAGGTGGAGGAAGAAGACGACGAAGAAGGGGGTAGAGGCTGGCTCTGGTTAGCCTGTGAGAGAATCTATGAACAGAGGTTAGGACAGAATGAAAGTTCCTCATTCCATTATGTCTCTGAATAGAAAAATGTTAATCATTCAAAAAGAAGATGACACACAGCCTCACCTGGCTGGTAGCCTGAATGAACTCTTGTGCTTTTGCACGGCTGGCCAGATTGGCCTCTTCCATTTTAAACAAGAGAGCAGTCACTGAAAGATAAAAGCAGAAGTATGTCAACATTTTTATGGATGATAAAAAAAGATGATCTACCAAAAAATGTAACTCACAAGCTAAGACCCCTCCAGCAGTGCAATCCACTCCTGTCTGTAGGCTCCATGGAAGGGATGGGGCTCCAGGTGGCGGGGGAGGTGGTGGCTTTGTAGTCGATGAGGATGAAACTGAAGAGGAGGCCGACGAGGAGTGGTCAGCAGATGACGCTGGGAGTGAGAGATTGAGTGAAGCAGCAGTCGAGTTCGCAGAAGAGGAGGAGGAGGAGGAACAGGGAGGGGATGTAGGTACTTTCTGCTCTTCTGGTGGCAACTTGAGGTCTGTGCCAGACTGCACAACTCCTGGGGTGCCACTCAGGGGTGTCTGAAGAGATGGTGGGCTTGGGGGAGCATTAGATAGAGGCATGAGTGGGGACGCTTGGATCTGTGTTGTTACATCATCAGACACAAATGGGGGTTCAGGGGTCTTGCAGCTGCTGTCCACAGTCTGAGAGTCTGGAGTGGATTCTCTAGTGTCACGAGAAACAGGGAGGGGAATGGGAGGGCTGCAGGGGGGTGAAGATGATGGTGGGGGAATGCTGGCTGAGGCAGAGGATGACGACGAGCACGAGGGTACAGCCTGAGGCCTGGATGGAGGACTGGAGGGCTTCCCACCAGGGGTGAGGCCTGATTGTGTGTCTAACAGTGGCACACCCCAAGTATCACCTCCTATCCCACAACGATCATCTGCTCCACCCGCCTCAGCTGTAGTTCCTCCCTTCTCCCTGTGATCTGGCTCTCTCTTTCCCTGTTTCCGCTTCTGCTTCGTTGTTGAGGAAGAAGAAGGTGAGGAGGCTGAGGATGAGGAGGCAGAGGTGGTGGAGCTGGGCTCGGCCTTCTTAGATTTCATGACAGAAAGATGGGAGGATGAGGAAGAAGAGGATGAGGAAGAGGAGGGAGGAACCAAAGCGGAATGGGTCCCACATTTCCGTCCCTTTGACACAGAGACGGGTTCAGAACAAGGTTTGAGGAATGGTGACCGGCTCTCATTGTCCCGGCGGAAGACCACAGCAATGGAGCCCCCAACAACTCCCGCACTGCTGCTTCCACTTGAAGCTGACAGATCTTTGCTACTCCCAACAACTACCCCGCGTTTCCCTACGCCACTCCCACCTGTGGTGCTGCTCACCCCATCCCGCACCAGGACAGACACTTTGGACTGGAGCTTTCCCTTACGAGTTCCTCGGCTCAGCTTTTTGGACTTGCCTGAACGACCTCCTTCCTTCTTCACCCCCTTCTCTTTCCCTGCCTTCTGCATATGCTTGGCAGGTGCATTAACTGAGGAAACTGATGGAGGGGAGAGAGATGATAGACCTTTTCCAGATTTTGGTCTATGAGAGGTCTCTGCAAGGTTAGTTTTTTTGCCTGTTCGGGATTTCTTCTTGACATGTCTACCAGTTTTGGACTTAACCTTGGGTTTGGGGCTTGGATGGGGGGATGGTGGTGGCAGGTGTGGAGGAGTGTCTTCCAGCGATGGATAGTCTGAGTCGAGGGCCTCCCCATCCAAAGACAACACTTCCACACCTAATTTGTCAGAGAACTGGTCCGAGTCAAAATCATGGTACCTCAATGGTGTGAGAGAAGAGTCACGTGACTGACTCAATGGCATGTCCTCTTCCTCATCTTCCTTCTCTTCCCGCCGTTTCCTCTTCCTTTTCTTCTTGCGGGGCTTGTCGGACGCCTGAGGTGGGGTATCTGGTGCAGCCTGGGGCAGCGTAGGTGATCCTGGGACTGTGGTGGTAGTTGTAGTAGTAGTGACAGTAATAGTGCGCTTGATAGCAAACAAGTCTGAACCGTTGAGGTCTTGGATGGACGGAGGCACTACAGGCCGGCCATCCCTTCGCCACCTCTCCCTTTCAGGATCCCTGTTACGATCCCTCTCTCTGCCTCGCTCCCTCTGCTCCCTACTCGACTTTTTCCGGCTTCCCCCTCTTCTTTCCCTGCTGCCAGACTCCTCCACTTGCTCTCCCCTCTCCCTCTTACGCTTTGACTTCCTGGTGGAGTCTTGCTCCTTGTCCCACTCTCTTTCCTCTCTCCTTTCTCGGTCCCTGTCCCGACGCCGGTCCTCTGAATGGCTGGATGAGGAGTGTCTCCTGTGCTTCTGCCGGTGAGAGGAGCTCTGTGAGTGTGAGGAGCGCTTTGGGCTAGTCAATCTTTTCTTCCTTTTACTGCTACCGCTCCTGCTGCTCCTTCCTCTGCCTTCTTCCCTTCTCTTCTCCTCCTGCCCCCTCCTGTCATCCCTCTCTGTGTCCCTCTCCTTCTTTTCTTTACTTCCAGCATCTTTTCCCCTCTTCCTGTCTGGTTTCTCACCACCCCTGTCCTGCTTCCGTTTATGCCTTTCTTGATCCTTGGACCCCCTGGTGGACTTCCTGCTTCTCTCTTTCTCTTTGGGGGCTGGAACAGACGAAACAGGGAGTGGAAGAGGCAGTGGGGGAGAGAGGGAAGAGGAAGGGCCAGATCGAAAACTCTCCTTCCGTCTGCTGACCAGCTTCCTCCTCAGGTCTCCCACTCCATCCCGTTCTCTCCCTAAAGTCCAGTTACCTTCTGCTCTCACAGACACAAAGTCGTCACCATCCAAAACACGGAGGATCCTTTCTGGCTGGCGGCAGGAGTGGAGAAAGGGACTATCGGGAGCACGTACCCTCTCTCCTGTTTTGTCCCTCTTCCTGTCCCTCTCCCAGTCACCCACACCTACAATCTCTCCTTCCTCGATTTCTGAATTATCGCTATCAACCTCTTTCCTTTCCCTTCCTCCTTTGCCCCTCTCTTTCTTTTTTTCTCTGCCTCTGGCCTGTTCCCTCTCATCCCGTGGCCTACAGACAGGGGGGTCAGTAGAAACCGAAGGAGCCCTATCCCTTATTTTCTCCCGCCCTGGCCCTTCTACACGTGTCTCCATCAAAAGCATGGCCTTCCTGGCCACACCATTTTCATCCTCAGTTTCTATTCCTCGTTCCCTCCCTCTCTCTGAGGCTGGGGAACCCGTGGGATCAAATGGGTCATACTTGTCCATGTCTTCCTCATCCTCTTCCTCGTCATCGTCCACTGCTGCCCTGCCTTCTCTGTCTGCCTCCCCCTCTGTCGGATGAAAAGGGTCATACATCTCGATGCTTGCTCTTCCTGGTACTGGGCAGGGTGAGGAAGAGAGATGGACAGAGGTACTGGAAGAAGGGGGCAGCGGGTGCGCAGGGGGTGCCAGTGAGACCGAGGTAGAGGAGACGGCTTCCCCCGTTGCACTGGAAACTGCGCCACCCTCTGTGCGACTCCTATCATTGTCATGGTAACCAACAACTGTGCCTCCAGGAGAAGAGGTCGAGGATGAAGGGGAAGACGAAGGTGATGATGGAGCAGAGGAGGGAGACGATGGTGAAGTGCAGGGGGGTGAAGGGAAGGGGCTCTTCGCAGTCATAACTGTGCCAGGTAAAGTGGCCGTGGTAGCAGCTGAGCCTGTGTTAAACTGCCAAGGCCAGGAGGACAGATTCATCAGACCTCTGTCCAGACCTTTGGTCCAGATGGATGAAGGATGACTCAAGATGAAGGGAGACTGATCACAAAAAAACGCTGAAAGGAAAAAGAAAAAAAAGCGTAATTGTGAGATGAATGTCTAATTTGGCAAGCAGTCCCATATCTACAATATGGCAAGAGGCCAGTGAACGCTATCTTACCTGGCTTTCCACTCCGCAGTAAACGAGGGGCAGCCAAAGGCAGGAGAGCCAAACTGGAGCTGCCTTCAACTCTGACTTCAGCTGTGACCTCAATGTCTAAAATCATACTATACCAGGGGAGGAAAAAGACACAAGCACAGTCACTCCTTTACTAGGGAATTCCATAACATTATAAATTGCCAAACTGTACATAGCATGTCAGACTTTACAAATGTCAGGTCAAAGAAGAACAGGAACTAAACTAGATTTAGATATTTGACTGGCAACGATGATGCAGCATGATGTTAAAGGGGTCAGATCACTTTCAAACAATTACCTATGGTAGCATTAACCAATCACATAGTATGGTATCCAGATACTAGCACGTTGACACAGATTTAATATAAGAGAACAGACAAATAGCAGGTAGAATCAGGAATAAAACAAAAAGCAAACTAACAAGACCAACTGAACAATGTGTTTAAATTTCAATACATACTGTACAGTTAATTATAAAGCTGTGGGATTCTGAGGGCTATAAGCTCCAAAAGTACCATTCTCAGGAACCATAGAAACAAAGATCTCTCTACCATATTTAGCTTGCTAACGATTGTACTTTTTACTGCAGTACTTTCAAAAGCAATGCCATTCCAGCATTGTGAAATCTCGCCGAGCGAAGGCGGGGGTCCCAGCTAATTTTGTCAGCAACATTTCAAAATACCTTGGTAGCCCGCATTACCATATCATCATGCAAGTCTAGCATCAACTTCAGAACTTCATAAAAGTTTACTCATTTCACTACACTGCTTGTATTTGTTGCAATAAATCTGCACTCTGCTGGTCTGGTGGAATATCATTGCTGTATGCGATGAGGAAGACATGCATCTGTGGACATATGTAGTAGGCACACAAGTCTGTGCACACAACCTTGCAAGGACAATAACAGCACATGGAAAATTGAAGAATGAACTAAGCTTAACATACCAATGTAAAGGTTACTAGGTATGTCACTATATTCATTGTATGCCACAAACCGCAAAAAAATGCAACCAATACATAACAAAATTCATAGCCAACTATTTTTACTACAGAATTTTACTGACATTGTTGATTAGGTGTTGCAGCCCAACTCACAGGAAACCTTTACAACCGATACCCTCAGATCCCAGGCAATACTATGACAAATTGGTAGGTAGAGATGCTTGTTGCATTGTTTAGTCTCACCTGTCATCAGACTGATGGGGGAGGCAGTGCAGTGAGATGGGGGAAACTGGCCGGTCAGATATCGTGGGAGCTGCCGCATCCTGACATCGGGAGAACGAGGAGTCCAAACACATGAGCAACCATAAAGTACGAACAGCACGGGACATGCCAGAAGCCCCACAAATTGTATTTCAGTTATACATTAATGATAACATACCTCCTACAGACCAATTAAAGAAAATCAATGGATCCACTGACCACAATAACAAAACAACAGCTAAGACAGAGTAGCCTCTTTTTAGAGGGCACTGCACAAGATAGTTGAAACACAGTGACAGATGGTGATTCTGAACAGTGTTCATCCAACAGGATCAGTTATGGAAAATCGACATTTACAGAAGCAGCATAAATAAACTGGGACAGACCGTACCATGTCACCAGGCTGGACACCAGAAGCTTCCCTCTCATGCTGACAGCATCGCAGCCTTGTCCGTTTTTCATCTGCCCTGCCTTCTCTTTCTCCATGGCACTGCTCTTGCTGGAGCACAACCAGATGTTTGACCGTTAAGCAGAATGGTCCATGAGTACTCATTCTGCACTGACTACTCGGTTTCCACGGACAACGCAGGAATATTTCCAAACCATGCAACTGCTTCTTCACCAGAACCACTATGAAACAGAGTACGATCATTTATCTGACGGAAATCGAGGGGGGAAAAAACGCACCTCCACACTGGGGCGGACCCCGTCAACTTCGTCAAATTCCTCCTCTTCTTCCATCTGGGCATGAATAAGAGTAATCAGGCATGCAACCCTAGAAGATGCTACTGGCCACAAACACGTTCCTCATTCAGTATCCCTGCTGCTAGCCTGCGCAAACACCCCTGCATTACCAAATGGCTATTCGGCGGCTACATATTTCAGAAAAATATGATTTTTTTCTCCAGTGCATGCATTTACGAAGTACAATGTGAGGTTGTTTATTTGCATTGGCGTTTTGCACAATCCGGATGGCTATAGGTACAAGACATAACTATTAGTAGGCTAAGTGCATTTTAGCCACGGCTAACGTTGCCAATTCCTGCCAGCTAACTTAGCTTCACAGCTATCCATAAACATACTCACAGCGGCGTGCTACGCAATTTGCGGCGGTGTATGAAAGCAGTTTATTTTTTTTCCCGAACTGTACTTTTAAAATAACAATACACTAATTTAAAAAGCAAGTCTGAAGCTCAAAACATGATTTTTCTCCTAATAACACAATAAAAGGCCTTCCCGGCCGCTGTCGCCATTACGCTTTCTTCATTGAGTTCCAATCAGCCGAGCGGACTCAGTGGGAAATGTTGTTTCCGTTGCCTTAACATAAACTGAAGGAACCGTTCAGCACCGAATTTGCACCACATTTCCCGTCGTCCACTGCGGCACTTCCAGTTCGCTTACTATGAATTCTAGGTTTTGTAGTCTTCTAAAGTTTCAATCCACCACCCTAACCCGCCCCTCGCCAAAGGACATTTTGCAATATTCGCATATTTTATTTTAATACTGTATAAGAAAAACACACAGAGATGTATATTTTAGTTTAGTACATTTTTAGTAGTTAATTGCATTATATTTATTTTAGTTGTAAGTACTGACAACTGCAAGTTTAATTCTTTTAAAAAAATCAGTTGCCTAATAAGAACATAAAACCAAAACTAGAATGTCAAAACAGGGAGTTAGAATCAGAATTATTCTTATTGGGCATGCACGTTGACAGTAATGTAAAAGGAATATTTCTTTTTGAAACACAAACACAACATAAAAACATTAACAATTAATGCAAACAAACAGATTAATAAATAAATTGACAAACAGACAAAGTAATAAAACATGCAAATAAAGAGTGCAGCAAGAAGGAGAACATGAGCAGTCATAAGAACATAAGCAGTCATAGTGGTAGTATTTGAACTTGAGGTGGGAGGCATGTAATGTACAAATCAGTTCGGCTCCACAGGGTGCCAGGCTGCAAGTGGGGTTAGAGAAGTTGACGTATTCATAATGACTATAGCTTGTGCAAAGAAAATGTCCAGGTCACAGTCACATCGAATGACCATTCAGGAGTGGAGTAAATCCATCCAGTCATTGTTTAACCGCTTATCCCGATAAGCATTAAAGGGGTACATGGAACCCTGCTCAGATTGCATGAGGCACAGACTGGGGTACATCTTAAACAGCTTCCATCGCAGATACTGGGGCTCAGTAATTCTTTTAACTCTTTGATGCTACCTACCCTGATTGTATATTGGGAAACTGGATTTTTCGGTTTACCTGGAGCAGGGGTGCCCAAGTCCAGTCCTGGAGGGCTGGAGTCCAGTGTAGCTTAGCTCTTCCCCTGTTCCACTATAAATGAGTCAGCTCAAGAGCTGTGTGGTAATTAGCACAAGCAGCACAAGAGGGAAACCCAAAAATGTGCAGGACTCCGGTGGGCGTGACGGGACAGGTGTAACACATCCAACACAATCAGTCAGGTGTTAAAAGGAAGAGGTTTTACCCATCTACCTCGCGAAGTATTGAGCCAATGTTCCTGTTGTGCCTTGCCGAGTGTTTGCTTGTCTCTCGTCTCCCTGCTTGCCCCTTGCCTTCCTGCTTACCTTTGCTTGTGCCTTCCTCTTGGTTGTCCACCTCCTCCAGCCCCGTCCTCATCCATGACCCACCTGCCCTGCTGAGCCCGGCGCCTCGTGTCCTGCATCCCACCGTTGTGTCTGTCCTGTCCCTGTCTGTCGGACTGATCTCCCAGACTTCGACCTCTCCGCCTGTCTCCAGACCACAACTCTCGCCCTACGCTTTGGACACCGTTCAGCCTCAACATCGATTCCTGGCTTCCCATCTCCGCTGCCCTGCCTGGGAGACCTGGGTGAGCCGGAGCCACGTCGCTCTTCTGCCGACGTGTCCTGTTTATTGGTGTTTGCAATAAACTCGCTTTCCCTCGCACTTCTGGGTCCCTGCCTGTGCTACACACTGGCCCCTCAGGACTGGAGTTGGGAACCCCTGGCCTAGAGCAAGCAGCAGATGCTACTTTTCGTGTATAGATTAATCATTAACGGATTAATGATCTTTGGAGTGTTAAAAGAGGAAATACAGGTAATGAAAGGCCAATCGCCTGTGAGTTTGTTTATTTATTGAATTGATAAAAATAATAATACAGTAATTAAGTATGTAGTACTTTATTAAACTGCCAGGCAGTAATTCCGGTTATATATGTACATATGTCTGTCAGTTTTTTATACACTACTTTGTGACACATTTCCAATCTGACTTTGATGGATTTTTTTTTTTTTGTTTTTAGTTTTTGCAAAAACTAACATGGACATCAAAAGTAAATGCAGTCTCTTACTGCCGTTAGCTACTCCTCCACTGTGCCACTCATTCAGGAGCACCCCTTTGTTTATCACCACTTAATGATCAATCTAATTCTCTCTTTAATGCTTGCCCACTTCATTTTCCCTCCCTATGCGTTGCAGTAGATCTCCAGGTCATAGTATTTGCAGTAGAAATTACAGCACTGTTCCACAATCCCTCTTTGTGATTCTAGCAGTGCTCTCCTTCTCCCTGTCTCCTTCTTGTATCTCCAGTTGGTTTTCGTGCAGGTAGAGGTCACCGTTATGCATCATAATTCCTGCAAAAGGAAGGGATCATCAAGCCTTAAACTCCTTTTGGACTCTTGGATTTGTCTCTAGTAAGGTTAGGAAGTCTTGGTTCTCTGTGGCTATCTGAGTTTGTTGGTATACAGTTGAATTATTCATTGAGCCAGAGTGTGGACATGCAGTATATCAAACTTTAATTAAATCACTTTGTTGAGAACCTTATAAGCAGCCCATAGCCTCCAGAAACAAACACTTATGCTGGCCCTCCCTCACCCGCCGCCCAGGCTGGTAGAAGAGGCCCCTCTCTTCGCAGATAAAGAGCAGTGCCTCCACCAGCTGGGTGCCGCACAGCTGCCGGTACCCGAAAGCACTGCAGGAGGAAGCCAGAGACAGCAGACACAGCATGCAGAGATGGGCCTGCTACATTCTAACCCTGCACATTGGATGGGCAGCACAAGGAGAGTGGAGTCTGTGCCTCTATTTGACCACGGGCGTCTGAGGATGAGCCTGAAAGCAATGGAGAGGAGTGCTGAGGCTGTTATGTCCAGCTCCCCCAGACAGTCCCTGACATGTGTATATATACCTCCTACCTGCTCTTCCTGCATGTCATGCTTCATGTGTTTTGGACTATGGGGGGAGGCATTCACGGTTACATTTACGTGGCCTGACATTAAGGAGGAGAGTAGTTGCTGGTATGTACAACTCTCACCTCTTTCCATTTTATTAACTTCTGCTTCAAAAGCTTTCTGCAGACATGTACAATTCTTGGAGACGCAGAAGTTTCATACCTTCGTAATGGAGGCTTTCTGATTATACGTTATCTTTCGGGTAGGCAGCGTGAAGACCTGTTGCCACCATCTAGCTATAATGGAGAAGCCTGTACAAACTGCGTGTTAAGCACAATTTGACGCTGGTGCAGTTAAAAATGCAGCAAGTTGGGTGTGAATGCAGCTGACTAGAGGGTTGTGCTGCCATATTGGTCAGACAGAGACTAATATGGAAGGAATCATACAGTGTATGAAACACGGGACTGTGTGCAGAGACAACCGCGGGATTTCAATGCGCAGATACCGTGACGTCATCGCTAATGAATCTCAGCACCCCTATCAGCTGCTGTGGAAATGCAAACTCACTCTCCACCTCTTTCTCAGGTAGTATAGTCAGTGCTTCTTCAACACAGAGGAGAGGGAGAGAAAGACGATGAGTGGAGAATGAGTGTTATCATGCTCTGTTATCTCTGGCATGTTCTAGAATACAATCTGCCTCATCGCGAGGCTGCCTGCTCTAGATTAGCTACCTCATTCTTCCAAGACGTATGATAAATACCAGAGCCAGCTGATCCCTGTCAGCGATGGCGCTCAGCCTTGCACGCTTGACGTTGATGTATATCAGTATGCCCTGGGTTCTATCACCCATAATGCTTCTGTGCCCCCACCGCAGCCACCCTTCGTTTTTGCCACATGGACTCTCAAAGAAGCAGGAGCTGGAGAAGGTAACTGCAGCTACCCGTATACTTTGTTCCTCTGTCCTTAACCCTCACTAGAATACTTAACCCTAACCCTGAACACTATTTCTCACTAAGTGCTCAGTTTACTTTTGCTAACATGCTTAGGGCCGAGAGAAGTGTCTGGGAATCATCACGCTGTGGAAGCAGGCAGGAACAGCAGAGCTAACAGGGAAGAGGACGATGATGGAGAAATGAGGCTATAAAGACACGGTGCAGTATCATCTACAGAAGCCAGAGGGCACAAGAGAGCCAGTGCATTGAGGTATATGTGCATCAAGAGAAGAAAACTGTCCAGTCACAGTAGGTGAAATCCATTTAGGACAATATTCCATTTAAATGAAACAAATCAGTGTTACGACGTAATTGCTGGTTTTCCCAGTATCTAAGCAGTACCATTTATAGATACCAGCTGTATCGCAAAACATTGATTGACAGATAATCTTCAGATGGATGCCATAACCTACCCGTTTGCTTCTTTACGGTCGGCTTGCTAACAGGCCTGTTAGAAAGGCTGAAAATAGGTGTCCATGCTCCAGTGCCCACAAGTGGACAGTTTTAGACACTGCACCTTCTTTTCCTCCTGACACTCATTTTAAATGTTCTAGATGGAACTGCCAATGTAGTTATTCCACCTGGGATGTTTTGCTAAAACATCTTTCTCTGTTATTCTCAAGCACTGTCTGTTTGTGCACTGGGGAGACAGGAATGGGATGCTGACCGACCCAACAGTGCTCACAGGTTCATGATGCTCACAGCATATGATCAAGATTGTCAAGACTTCAACATCAACCTCAAAATCTGTAGACAGGAGCCTGATGAAATGAGATTTCTAGGGTCACAAAGAGTTGATTGGGCTATACAAAAAAACAAGCAAAAGGAAAATCAGGTTATTTCTGCACATCAAGAAGATATTGCTCTTTATTGCCACCTGGTGGCAGATCTATGACATTGTTTGCTGCTACTCATGTTTGAATATCAAGAAGGGGCAAGGAAGGAACTGCATGGAAACAGCAATAATAATATTTTGTCAATACCTAAACCTGTTTCCTCCCCCCTTCCATTTTCCACTTCTGCTGCACTTAACTACCTGGCTACGAACCATTTCAGCATCACCGTGACGGAGAGGGTCAGACTCTGGGCTAGGACACACTCACACATTCATATTAGAAAGGAATTTTAATGGGAAACGTCCCGTCACTAATGCACCTGAACAGCGAGTCTGTGGACTGTGGGAGGAGAGGTCTGTGTAGCCGAGGCTGTCCCCACTAACTAAATATACCATGTAGATTCAAGCGGAGGGATCCTTTGTGTGCTTGTGGTGTGCTGTGAGCCTTCCTCGCTGTGCTGCTTCAGGGTCTAAGGGTGAAGGAGAAGCTGAACCTCCATGTTCAGCATGCTGGCAGAGAGCTGCAGGGCCTGCAGAGAGCCACCATTACCTGCAACAGCCAGCAGGTGTCTCTTCCTCCTGCATTACCCGGTGACCCACGAGCGCCGTCGGTCATCGGTATCCTCCACGTGCTTCAGGCTGTGCCCCCCCCCTCCGTCCTTGCTTGATCCCGTCCCTGCTGTGGAGCATGGCTGTGTGTGTGTCAGTGGGCAGGATTGTGAAGCGAAGCGGTGTGTCCGGGACAGAGAGGAGTCTGCTGGGATGCTTCGGGGTTTCTGCATGCCTGGCGGAAGCAAACCCAGGAACGGTCCATGGAGAGGAAGCCCCAGGGTGGAGTTCAGACGCGCCAGAGGGGAAATGGCTCCCAGAGGGCACGACAACATCTATGATGGGGGGGGGGGGGGGGGGGGGGGGGGGGGGGGGGGGGGGGGGGGGGGGGGGGGGGGGGGGGCGGGG
>JABFEA020000048.1:4774776-4794022 GCA_019775915.2 Cyphomyrus plagiostoma
AGAGTGACAGACGCACCAGACAATTAGGGACACGGTGTCACTGAGTCGAGGATGCGTTTCCCCAGGGAGATTCCCCCCCCCGTACCTCGAAGACCGTCTTGGCGGCATAGCCCTGTACGTCGTCACGGTTGATGACGATCTGGATCACCCTGTACCACACCTCCTCACTGACGTAGTCCCCGGCAATGCGGATCAGGTTCAGGATGGTGTCCACGTACCAGGAGTAGTCCACGGCATACTTCTCTGCCAGTATGGCCACCTTGAGCACCTGCGGAGGGCAGACGGTCAGTCAGCATGGGGGGGGGGGGGTTGGCTTTGGGCAGAGCGCAAACAAAGACGCACCATCTCCTCCCGGATGGAGTAGTCCGCCGTCTCCAGGTAGCTGAGCATCTCAGCCACAATTTGTTTGGCGTTGCTGCGGTCGCACATGGCATAGAGCAGGTCTGCGGCCCTCTGCCGCACGCTGACATCCCTCTCCGTCTGCGAGACCAGGAAGGGAGTCCAGCCGCATTAGACCCTAAGTACATCTGCCGCTGACAGGACATGGCACCGCTGGCGGGGCAAGCGAGGGACGCGCACCTTCAAGGCATTGATGACGGTCTCGATGTGCGTCTTGACGGCCTCGTGGGAGAACTCGGAGCTGGCCAGCGTGCACATGCTTTCCAGGGCCAGGTAGCGCAGGTTGGTCTCACGGTGCTGCAGAAACTGGCCCAGCTGGTTACACGCCCGCACCAGCAGGTTGGGCTCACTAAGGGGCAGTGTAAGGGGGATTTACTGTGAGTGAGGCGTGGGGGGGTTGGCCCTCGGCGAGCCCTGCTACAGCCCTCACCTGTCGTAATGTATGATCAGGCTGATGGCCTCAAACAGGATCGCATTCTTGGCATTCGAGTGCTGCACCTTCTTAGACTTGGGCGGTTCCTGAGCCTTATTCAGGATGGTCTCCAAGCACTCAACCAGACGGCCTTTCACTGCACCATCCTCTGGCGGAGGATAGCACTGCAGCAGCCGGAGCAGTTTGCAGGACAGCCAGGGTGCCGGGACAAAGTAGTAGGTATAGTCCTGGAGGTCTGTGGAGGCTGAGGAAACAATCTGCGATTGGGGATGAAAGAGATGTCTCATCGGCACCAGCTCAGTTCACTGTCCCAGACAAACGAAGAGAACAAGGGGCGCAAGCTCACCCTGCTGAGGCGAGACACCGCCAACGGCACACAGCTTTTAAACTCGTCTGGGTTCTTCTGGCTCAGGCAGGTAATGAGGGAGATTGCTGCTGTAACCACTCCCTGGGAGTCAGGGGGCATGTCAAAAATGTCACCCATCGAGCCCACTAGACAGTCCCAGTGCAGAGCGGCAGCGGCACAGCAGCGGTCGGCGTGATCTCACCATGTGCTGGTCGTTGAGCAGGTGCACCACCCGAGACGTCCACTCGCCCATCAGCACCACATCCGGAGACGCCTTGTGTAGGCGGAGCAGGCAGAGCGCAGCAGACTGCTTCACGCTGTCCATGGTGTCCCTGTAAACCATCGACAGCACCCCCTCATCAAGGAGTCTCCGCTGTGTCCATCTCGGGCCGACCCCTGAAGCGAGCAGCACCCCTGTGACTCACCCAGCCACCAGGATGCGGGGAATCTCCCCAGCGAAGGCCTCCGCCATCTCCCTGCTGCCCACATTGGCGATGCAGTGAAGTGCCAGGCACATGAAAGTGGGGTTCCTGCTGGCCAGGTCATTCTTGATGGCGTTGTTGATGAGACGGATCAGCTCACTATTGCTATTCACCAGCACAGAGATAAACAGGTAGCCCTAGGAGAAAAGGAGAGGGAAGAGGTTATTCCCAATGGCAGTCCGTCATCATCACCGGGACACTGGCCTGTTCGCTGGCACTCACGATCTGCTTCTCCGTGTACTTATTGGAGCTGAGCAGGTTCACGGCCTCCATGTGGCCAAAGTCGATGTCGTGGCCCAGGAGGAAGATGAAGAGCAGCTTGCATACATACTTCTTCTTGCTGTAGCCATCCAGCGCCTTGTCCCCTTTGAACTTGGAGCGAATGTTGGCCAGCTCCTTGTTAATGCGCTTTATCTCGGCCTCTTTGCTCTTACCTGGAGGGGGAAGCACAGAATTAGTGACAGCAAAAGGCCACAAGGCACCTCGCCGAGGCTTAAATGAGGCAAGGCAGCGGAAACAGAAGATGCAGTGGGGGAAAAATAAGGAAACCAAACCTGGTCATTGGGGACCCCCAGACAGTCCACAAAAAAAAAAAAGTCAGTCCACATTTTTGCTCCTTACAGCAGGGGTCTCAAACTCTAGTCCTGGGGGCCAGAGCCCTTGTATAGCTTAGTTCTTTCCCTCTTCCACCACAAATGATTCAGCTCAAGAGATGTGTGGTAATTAGTACAAGGAATTGAATCAGGTGTGTTAAATGAAAGTGAACAAAAAACTGTGTAGGACTCCAGCCCCCCAGGACTGGAGTTTGAGACCCCTGCCCTACAGAGAGCTGAGAAAGAGCAAAAACGGGGACTGTCAGGGGGTCCCAGAGGACTGTTTTGGGAAACACTACATTAGAGAGGGAAGATGGTCAGATTATAGGATAGGCAGGTCACAGTGGGAATAAGAAAGAAGGGATCAGACAGGAGCAGTTAGGAAGATAGGCATGAGGTGCAGGCAAAGGAGGGAGGAGAGGTGGAGTGACAGAAGAAAGGGGCCTCACAGAGGGGTGTGGCTGTGGGTATGGGGGCCAAATGAGGGCCTGCAGATTGAGATTAGAGTGTCAAGACAAAAAGTTGCACAAGAGCAAGACCAGCCAGGCAAAGAAAGACATTAAAAGAATAAAAGGTAAAGAAACTATATAGCAACTAATAAGATTACGGCCTCTTCAAAATGGTCCCTATCTCAAAGAGACTGAGTCATTCCTGCAGATATTGTGGGGAAATGACAGTCTGATCTTTAAAGAGCTCACTTGAAATGCTGTACCATAAGCCCAGAGACATACATCATCTATGCCAACACTTGTGTGGCTAAGCTCTCCACCAGCAATCAGGAGAGAACCAAAGACAGCCATGTAATAGCTGCCATAACTCCGCACTTTACAAATATAATCAAGCATGAAAAATCAGTAGGTACTTTCATGTTCATCCATCCATCAACTGCCTGAGCACTCAGCCTGCCCCAGGCACACTGTTCTTCCCGAGTAAGCTGTATAATGACCAAGGGTGACTAGCATACTCTTGTAAACTACTGTCACCAATCTCCTGTTGCAAGATAGCGGTGTTTCTGGAGACTGGGGATCCAAAATTCAGAACAGGGCGAAACCAGATCCCAAAAATTACATCCCAGACCAGAAACATGAATCATCATGTAGTAGCTAAAGTAAGTCAGCAATGTAATCATGATTAAAGGCTTAAGATGCCAGTTACTCTAGCGGCCTCTCTTAAGTAGTGTACCGTGCCAGCTCCCGGGAATAATCAGGACACATTTACGGAAGCGATATTGGTGTCATGTGCATTTCCATATGAAGAATATAAACTGGCCAACTACATACAGAAGGCTCCCATTCCTTTGACTGATGTGTCCGCCCTTATTTCAGTAATCGCAGCCCTGTCCGCATAATGGACACAAGCACCAGCGATCAGTAAGATTCAGGCTTTAGCCTCGACCAGCGGGAGCATCCAGCTCGGTTAACGGGAGCCTTTCCCAAATCAGGGCCCCGGGAGAGCAATGTCTGCCGCCCACCACACGGCGGGACACTCACAGTTCCTGATGTCTGAAATGAACACCGCTAATCCACGCATCCCGTCCCCCTTCGACACCGCCGGCATCTTCTCGTCCGCTGAATATGCTCTCCCGAAGTAGCCGGCGAGGTTACTCGATGACCAGGATCACCCAACGTTAACGGCGACGCTTTAACCAGCCGTAACCGGGTGGTGAAGGGCTTGAAGCGGCGGTGGGTCGGAGGTTCTCTGTTATTCATTCAGAGCCTCCCTCAGCTCTGTCACCGTGCGCCGATGCTCACAGACCGTCCAGCCGCCTCGACTGCCCACCCCCCCACCTTTGGGGTACTATGCGTCGTAAAACGTCGGTAAAGCGGTAACCCTGCGACCGGGATAAGGCGCACAGCGACTAGCCGGCTCTGCCGCTAGCCTGTGGATCTCTTGGGTCACAGATAGCTAGGCTAGCGGTTTTAAATGCTGGAATGCATCAGCCGCCTCTTCGTAAGGCTCCTGGAGCGAACGGCTGCAAGAACCCTCTGCCGGCTAGCTACCTCTCTTCACTGAGGGCGTTCAATGGCCCACCGGCTGGGATTATACTACACCCGACTGAGCTCGTGACCAGAACGTGAGCCAGGACGCCGCTTCCCGTCAGATTCGAGCTGTGGAAAGCTGGGCTCCGCCCCGCCCTCTATTGCCTGCTGCAAGCTTATTGGTGTACGGGATCTGCTCCCGTCGCACTTTCCCGCTATTCTTTAACGGTATTTGTTTATCTCTACATCGCTCAACTTTTATACAGGTTTCTATTGGATCCCGAGAGTTTAGGAAAATTATAGTATTTTGAGCAACATGTAACGTTGACATATCTACACAACCTTCTCTGATGACTAAGAACGGGAACCATTTCACTGAATTTTGTTTACACGCAAGCTATTCATTTTGTTTGTAGATCACGCAACAACAAATTATGCACGATGGTTTTGGATAAACAAAAAAAACCCTTACATTAAAACAACCATGGTTTCTGCTTTTTAAAAATTCATTGGTTGTGAAACGCATTTTATTTTATATTTATATAAAGATATATAGGAGTTATATACTAATAAGCGATGTACACTTAAGAGGATAATTAGATAACAAAAATATAAACGGAGTGTTGTAATGTTACAATAACATATTATGCATATTTGAAATGGTCGGTTCAAATAAAAGCAATAGGGAATATAATGAACTATTGCAAGCAGTACAAACGACTATATGATTCAAATTGGCAATACGGTGCAAAATGTAAGCACATACAGCCTTGCAATATATAGGGTGGGGTAAAAGATAGGACTAGTGAGTTAGAGATAGTGGGCTTGTATCGTCCCAGCTGGCGGTGTCGGAGGTGTTGCATGACTGATGGTCGTGGGTACAAAGGAGCGTCTCAAGTGGTCGCTTTTACATTATGGGGAGATAAGCCTACGGCTGAACGTGCGTTTCCTCTATTGAGTTCCACGTTGAGGGTATGCACATATTTTTCATAAATGCTGGGGGTGAATGCCGCTGCCAATCAAGTAGGCGCCACCAGGAGGCGCGCGCAACAGCACTGCGCGAGGCAGCTCTGGAGGAGGAGACGCGCAGAACTGAAATGGCGGATACAGCAGACAGAATGGAGGTAAGAGAAGCGGAGACCCACGGTCACCTCTGCAAGGGTTCAGCGACCTCACGAAACATATTTCTGAACCGGGGTGTCTTTTAAATTGAAAATCAACCCAGGATCTTTCCGTAAAATGTTAACTGTTTTCGCTGGTAGGATGGGCGCTGGAACTGACGAAGACAGCATCAGCAGTCAGCTAGTCTGGCGTAGTGCGTTAACCGGCTTACCAGCGGTTCTTATTTAAAACGGTGACTGGTAACTCCGTATTAGTACGTGGCCCTGCTTCGTGCGCCTTATTAACGAGCCCGGGTGCGTGTCACTATGTAGGGACTATTTGCGAGCATGCTAACAATAACTGCGGCCACTCTGCCCTCCCTTTACTGGTTACCTGCCCAGAAGGCTACATTAGTGGGGAAAAGTCTGTGACTGGTGGTCGTCTGATGCCGGTGCGTCTCCCCAGATACCACCAGTTCTGCACGTGGGCCCCAGTTTCCCCGTGAAAGCTGGTGGTTTTAAGACTAGATACAAAACATCTCTTGGTCCACAGGGCGTTATTAGTTACACAGTTTTGCGATGTAACAGTTTTTTAAAGGAATTGTGTGGTTTGACTAGATTCCTGAGCAGCCGGGGATTAATTGGCGTTAGTGAAACGGGTCTTCACTGCCTGCCTCTTCCTTTATGAGGTTTCTTCCCAGGGAGAGACCTCTACGAAGACTGCAGCCGAGGACATGACCTCAAAGGACTATTACTTCGACTCCTATGCCCACTTTGGCATCCATGAGGTACTAACCACACTGATAAAACATGTGACGGTGTACTCCATGTGCGCTATGTCTGCGTGTATGTTTTTGTGCCAATCTGCTCCGTTCAGGGGCATCTCTTTGAGTGTTGCCATTTTTCTCAGGATTGTCGCTTTCATACCCTGTAAATGTAGGCAAAGCTGCTCTGCTATGCAGTGCTGATACTTGCTGTCTCCCTGTTGACTCCAGGAGATGCTGAAAGATGAAGTCCGCACCCTCACCTACCGCAACTCCATGTTCCACAACAAGCACCTGTTCAAAGATAAAGTGGTTCTGGATGTGGGCAGTGGGACGGCCATCCTCTGCATGTTTGCAGCTAAGGCTGGAGCCAAGAAGGTTATTGGGGTGAGAGTCCTCCCTCGCTGACCTTAATCAGCTCCTGCTGTTTAGCTGTGCATGCTAATATGCCTTTAGCACTGGGATCTGGATTTAATTGAATCCTCCACACCTCCCCCACAGATTGAGTGCAGCAGTATATCTGATTATGCTGTAAAGATTGTCAAGGCCAACAAATTGGATCACAGTAAGTATTTGGGGCTTGTCTGAGTTCGGCCCCAAGAATGAAGGGGTTCCCTGAAACTGGAAAAAACCTTTTGCATAATTGAGCGACCTGGTTTTGTCTGAAAGCTGAAAGTTGAGGCTGAACAAACCTACCCCTGATGGTTTTGATACACTGTGCTTCTCAAGCTTTTAAAGGTCTTCCTCTGAGTGGCTGGAAGCACTCGTACCACAGCAGATGTCAGGACTTCTGATCCACAGACATCACATCACTGTGCTGTTCTGTCTGTTCTGAAAAATCACTTTGGACCTCGTCAGTGATTTGACCCTGCATGCTCTGTCCTAGTTGTGACCATCATCAAGGGGAAGGTGGAGGAGGTGGAGTTACCCGTGGAAAAGGTGGACATTATCATCTCTGAGTGGATGGGCTACTGCCTTTTCTATGAGTCCATGTTGAACACAGTCATCTATGCTCGGGACAAATGGCTGGTGAGTGATCTCCCTGCTTCAGCTCTCAGGAAGAGTTTCGGTTCGGCTCTTTCCTGCACTGTTGGCTGATTGGTGCGTGGCCTGATCTTCAAATAACCAACTGACTTCACTCTCAAGTAACGGTGTGACGGTTCTGATGTCATGACCAAAACTCCAATACAAATGCTCCCGATCTCCAGAAGACAGAACCGTGATATGTTGAGCTCTCATAACTTTACTAATGTCACAATACTCATTTTTGCACTTCACAATTAACATTAGTGATTTACAAGTGTTACAGTAATGTTCTAAGTTGTTGGTGATTGATAAGACCGCCCCAGAACTGAACCATTAACTGTTTAACTACTTTTTCTCCCTCAGAAACCAGATGGGCTTATATTTCCTGATCGAGCCACTTTATATATTACAGCCATTGAGGACAGGCAGTACAAGGATTACAAGATCCACTGTGAGTGCTTGGTAGCCCGGCTTACATTGTTTCTGACCTTTGGGTCAGCTTATACTTAGTTCACACTACACGATTTTAGCTAGAGATGCACTGATCCAATATTCAGATTGGTATCCGCACCGATTCGACCATTTGTGACCGATACTTGTCCGATTAACTACTTATTTCATTTTCAGCACTCGGGTACAAAGAGAGCCCCCTCCTATATCTTTTTTATCAGTCATTTGCGCTACAGCTCTTTGCCATTTTAGGTAACGCTTTTTTGTGGCATTCAAGCTTAATGCTAACGGTGCCACTCGGGTGTGGGTGCAGTAACTCCTGCCCTCTGTGATGTCACTCGCATACGTTTTGCAGTGCGAGGAACGCAGCAGTAAGGACATGAGATACGAGGGTGACATTCTGAGAGTATTTTACCCTATTAACAACAACGGCAGTGATTTGTAATCTTGATAAAAATGAGTAATATGAAAAAAAGCAATGGATGATTTGGGAGTTGCCAGCTTGGCCTGTTTTATGCACTTGCTACAGCTTGAGATGCACGAGGGGCTAAGGTAAAGGTATAAAAAAGTATGCAGCACAGTGTAAGTGATGCTGTTGCAAGTGGAAGAAAAAATGCCCCACAATTTAGGCATTCACTACTTGCATATCCTTGTTTGGAAGATATTCAAATTGATCTGCAAATGCCTCAGAATCGCTTAAAATAAGACATACAAACGAGGTGGATTAGTACATTATGTATGTTTCTAATAGCCCAATTAAAGATTTTTTGGCATATTTCATTTGTATTTACTAGATTAAAAAATATTAATCATATAACACACACACATTATATTAAATTAAAGTAAAAGCAGCTCTTGCATTGGAATCAGAATCTGTATCAGCAGTTGTGTATTGGACTCAGATCAGAACTGAAAAAATGTACATTGGTCCATCCCTAATTTTAGTTTCAATTTTCCGCTCGCCGAGTTTTTGAAGATCAGACAAAAGCTGGCAAATAGTCAAGATGTTAAGACAAGCCTTAATGGGGTCGCAGCCACCCATCAGATATCTAGTAGGCTAAATTTCTGGACTTGTCAGCAACACCAAATCCTGTAGTGTGAAAGGTGTTGTGACTAGCACTCAGTATATTCAGATGTAGCTCAACTATGCCACTTAATTGGACTACTGTCCTTGTCCCAGTATGTACAGTATGCATGGGAGGGGACTGATTTATTGACCGAAATATGTTTGATTCTGCTACAATAGCTGGCGATATGGCTCCTTTCAGTTTAATATTTGGCTTTTTTTGTTGACTTATTACATCACAGAATAAAAAAAAATTAAATTGATAATAGATGTGTGGACAAATGACGTGACACAAGCTTTAATTGCAATCTGGTCAGAAGAACAGATACGGCAAGATCAGAAAAGCATAACAATACAGTAGAGCCCCGGCGGTCGTTGGCTTCTGAACTCATATTCGTTCTTCGTCGCAAAATGACTAGAGAATTTTGAGCCAAAGTTCGTCGGAAAATTTAGAGTTTGTCCCAAAAAACTGCGTGATTTCCTTTGTAAACAAATGTTTACGCTCAGTTAGCAACAGTCTTGCACTTCGTTCACATGTTACTCTGTGTGTTGTGATCGCATTTTATAGTTTTTTGTGGCTTTTATATATATTTTTTTGCTAATAAACATGGGTTCAAAGTGTTACGTGCCAGGACTGTACAGTGATTGTTCAAAACTAATTTTATTAACTTTTAATGTTGTGTTTCTTACTTAAGTTCCTAGGTTACATAATTTACTTAATTGTAATATTAGTGTAATGTCTTTGTATAAAAAGGCAAGGTTAGGGAAAATGGATTAATTTGTTTTCTGTTATTTCTTATGGGGAAAAAAAGATTTGGTGTTTGTCGGATTCACATATGGTCACTCCTCCTGGAATGATACAGACAAATTCCGGTGTTCTACTGTGTACAGTCTTGTATAATATACTATGATAGCACAGTATTGGAAAGTTTTCAAATATTGCAATGTAATTTTGTTGTAATAAATATTAGGGTATTTATGAAATAAAGGAGTTCAACATCGGGATGTCTCACATACCTCTCTAGGAGTGATTTAAACTGCAAGGATTGTTTGTGTAATGATTTGGATTGTTTCAGAGAATGCATGCAGTGCTCATGTAAAAGCAGTGCACATAAACTTTAAACTGATTTTTAAATGTATACTAGATAATCTTGAAAGAGAATAATCATTAAAATACCCAACCTCATGTTGTCATTCGGGGCTAGTACCAGTTTTTATGCTAGTGGAAAACCAACACCTTGAAGTACCAAAAGTACGGTACCTGGTACATTGGAAAAGTGCCCTTTAGTTCAGTGTTTCCCAACCCAGTCCTCAGGGAATCCCGGACAGTCCACATATTTGCTCCCTTCCAGCCAATCAGGAACACTGAATACCTGGTACAGGTGTGCTGAGAGGAAGCAAAAACATTGACTATCCAGTGTTCCCTGAGGACTGGTTTGGGAAGCACTGCTTTAGTTGAGCGGTGAATTGGACAGCTTAACAGCGCCGTGCATTTTGTACATGTTACACGTCCTCTGCTATGCTCCATGCTGCTTCTGTGTGCCAGCTTCTCTTTCTTCCGGATGAAAGCATGCGCAGAGTGCCTAGGCCAGTTTGAGTCCGACTGAATGTATACATGCAGGAGTAGATCGACTCCCAGTCGCATTATCTGAGTGTCTTAGTCTGGTTTTAGTCACACTAACAGAATATTTTGATTTTCATAGTGTGCATGTAAACATACTGAGTGAGTGTGATGAAAAGCTACGGCCAATGACAGTCCAAGACGCGGGGTGAGGCAAAACCCAAGGGAGGAATTTGAAAAGGTATAAAAAAAGTGTGCGCTTTACACAGTTGTGGCTATTTATGGCTTTAGATTTAATGTTACATATACCGGGTTGTTGAAGATCTGAGGTATATCGTAGTGTTTCCTGCAAGGCCTATGTACACAGGAGTTAATTTGCCGCAAGTTTGTAAATGACAGGCATAGTTGCCGTTTGATTAAAGTGTTGTAGCAATTTATATTGCGTTGAACCTAATTCGAAAATTTGACTTTTCCTGTGCCATTTCTCGCTTGTGATGTCGTGGCATAATATTGTTTGGAGACCAGACAGACTCTTTGGGAATTCCTTCTGGTGAAAGATCTTCTGGGCTTTGACCCCCTTGCTGTGTAAACCACAATGACTTCAGGACTCCCGATTACGTGATGACAAGTTGTGTTGTGTGAAGAGTACAGCGATCTGACGACTTTGAATGTTATGTTGTATGAACTTAACACTGTTCTGCCAGTTTGCTCAGTAGCGGCTACCTCTGTGCCTTAGGGTGGGAGAATGTGTACGGCTTCGACATGTCCTGCATTAAGGAGGTGGCCATCAAGGAGCCCCTGGTCGACGTGGTGGACCCCAAGCAGCTGGTCAGCACCGCGTGCCTCATCAAAGTGAGTGGCAGCCACACATTCGCGGTCCTGTCATCCACGGCGGTTGACAGCATTTTTCAGTGCTGTATGTCTGTACCTGTTGTTAACGTGCAGCTGTTTGAGTTAGTTTGGGTGATGAGTGAATTGAAAACACGTATTAAAAGGTAGCCTGGGAGCATTTGGGAAAACAATACACAGCATTGTGAATGAGAATACAGCGTGTCTGAAATGTGCTGTAACTCTCCTCCCAGGAGGTGGACATCTACACAGTGAAGACCGAGGATCTGTCCTTCACGTCCCCATTCTGCCTGCAAGTCAAAAGAAATGACTACATCCATGCACTGGTCACGTACTTCAACATCGAATTCACACGCTGTCACAAGCGGACAGGCTTTTCCACTAGTGAGTCCCGTTTTCTCGAATGCCTAAACAAACGCCGGCGTTTCATTCACTCATGATCCACCTATCAGATGGTCTGTACAGGTTTGCTTTGCCTTTCTGCCCCTTATCCTTTCAAGTCGGGCTATAGGAATCAAAAGTCTCATCTTCCCCAGGTCCCGAGTCTCCGTACACACACTGGAAACAGACTGTGTTTTACCTGGATGACTATCTGACAGTCAAGACAGGAGAGGAAATATTTGGCACAATTAACATGAAGCCAAATGTCAAGAACAATGTAAGTTGCCCCTTCACACCTGTCCCTCCAGTGCTGAGGATCTGACACACATGCAACGTAGTTGTGAATATCAGTCAATTCATTAAAGCATTGCGCTGTAATGGAAGCCCCACACTGGCTTTGGGGGCACACTGTGCTTCAGGTTGTCTCAATACTTGTCAGTCACGTTGTACTAGGGTGAGGATCAGGGAAGGAAGTGAGGTGAGTGTTTCTGTGGCCTTCAAGCCTGCTGACCCCCACCTCCCCTTTACAGCGTGACCTGGACTTCACCGTGGACATTGACTTCAAGGGCCAGCTGTGTGAGGTCTCCAAGACGTCGGAGTACCGGATGCGCTAGGCGGGGTGCTGCAGGGGCTGTCGCTCTACCATGTGGCCCAAAAGTGCTCCCGTGTGCCGTTTTAAGGACACACTACGTGCGTGTGTGCATTCAGTTTGTTTGTTACATTTTATTTCGGTTTTTTAAAGTTTAAGTTTGTGGCTGCGGATTAACTAGCCTACAGATGCTGCTGCTGCTGGAATAGTTGGTGTGTGACATTCTGGAACTTTCAAGCTGTCCTTTCCCCTCCGTCACATGACCCTGAAGCCCACACACACGCATGTGTGTGGACACACAGCAGCCATCTTATAGTATGTACAAACTGACACTTGTCTGCACACACCAGCCCTCTGAGTCTCATCTGTAGTATTTGTATAAGCTTCTTATTTCGGTTTAGATGCCATTGTAATGTGCTGAGAGCCTATTGTCATGGCAGAAGCCCAGAATTGCCCGGTCTTAAATGGGGCTGCAGTCTTCTCACAGCAGATTGTCCGTAGTTCCTGTGGATGTATCTGTCCTCTGTGCTTTTGTGAATTCCTTTGTGGTTTAAATAAGGAGGATTTCCTTTACATATTTAGTGGTAGACTGACTGATTTGGTTCCTTCCCTGTAAGGAATGTCTTTCGTCGGCTAGCTGCCCAGTCAGGATCATGGCACGCGGTGACATTTTCCTGCCGTCAGGGCTAAGCTCTTCTGTTAATATCAGGTGATGCGTTCTGGTGGTCCAGCAGAGGGAGCTGTAATTAAGCTTTTCTTTCTGTTGCATGTCAATATGAAAGTATCTGCTGCAGATTCCTGTGAATTACATTAAACAGTTAAACTGCAGTGCTTATCAGAATTTGCAGAGAATCCTCCAGCATTGAAATGCACGCCTGCAAGAGCAGTTGAAAGGAGTTTTGACGCGAGTAAAGAAGGCTATGAAGATTTGTGTTGTATGTTATGCAGTCAGGAAAAGGAACCCAGGCAGCTGACATGGGCTACAGCAGATGTCAGGAGTGCATGAGCAGCTCTTTGAGGATTGTGTTGTGGGGGATTGTTCTGACTGGAACACTCCCCCATGGATGCTTTTTTTTTCCACAATAAAATAATAACATGCTTTGCGTGGATTTAAGTTTGGTATGCGTGCACTTGAATCTGTATGGTCTCATGGTGCATGGATGCAGGATATGGATCTGGAAGATTACTGATCCAGATTGGGAAGGTGGCTGTACCTTTTGCATGGGGTTACACTGTCATAGGGGCTGCTCTGCCACCGCCACCCACTTTACTTTTTACCCAATTCAGTTTTATGCCAATTAAATAAACCCAATATAGCCGGTAAGGCTGCTCTATATTCTCATATTAGCCAGTCTCATTTATGCAGGATTACCTTTATTCTGTGTTTCTTCTAGTGTTATGGAAAACATGCTTGGACTCAGTTACGAATTAAGATCTTTAAGCATTTAAAGTTCTACACTACAAAATGATTATCAACACAATGTTGACGCAAAGCAAGAAATTTAAATTGCATCTTAACTGAATTTGTTACAATACTTGTTATTATTAATATTGGGTTGGTTTTCTTTTATAAATAAGAATTAGCCAAAATGTTTGGGGTGAAGTTAAAACTGAGCGCAAAGTGAAGGTTAATCCATCATGAATAGCAATCACAGACCTCTGGACATTTTGCATCTTGCCGTCAGACTGTGCTGCCTGTTCATCTCCCAAATGGTGCAGGTGAGGCTTTGGCCCACGTCCTGCCTCCTTCAGCATGTCTCTGGTCGTAGTTTTGCAGCTCTGCATCTGAGAACCTTGAGGAAGCTGTCAATTTTGTGGGAGTCCCTTCGGAAGCAGGATAACAGGAAGTGGAAGGAGATGAGCCGAGAAGTGTTGTCTTGACCGAGGTTGCCTCCTTTGAACGGCAGCGGGGTGAAGGAGTTGGAGGAACCAATCTGGAAGGAAGATCAAGCAGGATCGTCACCAGCATTGCCCATGATGGATATGCTGTCAGAGGCACCATGACTGCCCTGCTTCACCCAGAGATGTGCTCACCTTGTGTGTCAGGTGCTCCAGTCCAGCACTCAGGCTGTGCGTGTTGTCCTGCAGCTCCTTGGTTTTGCTATAGATGGCGCTGTTGGATGGGTGAGTGAGAGTTGGGGCTTCTAGTGCCAAAAGCAGCAGAGGGTCATTCCAGGACAGGAGCAGTGAGCGAATGAGTGAGAGCAGCTCTGACTCCTGGAGGGAAGATGCTAGTTACAAATGTGCCACACTACCACCCACTAGAACAGGGTTATTCAAATCACGGTTCTTGACCAGCACTGCTGATTTTCCAGCCTTCCTTTACCTGTCAGTCAGGTGAGAAGCCTCTGACCAATCAGAATCGGTAATTATTAAAGAACTACCTCGGAGAACTGAAAACAAGGCCTGGATTTGGAATCGAGGTCCAGAGTTGAAGAACCCTGCACTAGAACATGAACATTCAGAGGTTACCGCCGCAGGAGTAGAGGCTAATGGGGCCCACCGGCACTCTGAGCACTTGGTCCTTGTCGTTTGGGGTCTGGAGGGTAGAGGTGTGGCATGTGGATGGATGGGGCATCATGATCCGCCCCATGGTGGGGAAGTGAGTGTCCTGACAGAGGGGGAGGGGTATCCTTCAGTGCTACAACACAAATTACGTTATGGAGTATAAAAGCCGCAAATGTGTGCCAGCACGCGCAGTCCCTGCATCCCTGAGTCAGACGGGCAGAGCTGTGCAGTGACACGCAGCCGGTGTCAAGGAGCATCACCACTATGCGACAGGCAGCTAAATAATGCAGCGCTCATGAAGAATGCAGGCAGGCAGGCAGTCGGGCGGCCCGGCCGGGAGCCTCACCAGGTCGCTCGTCAGGGATGTGCTGAGCGCGTGCAGCTTGTCCGAGAGCTGGGAGGCCCGGTCCAGCAGGTCGCTTAGGCCGACGGCGTGGCAGCGCAGCGAGGAGCACAGCAGCAGCGTGACTGTGGGAGAGGAAGAGAGCGCCGAGGGGCCTGGGGGTGAGGGTGACAAAGGAGAGGGTAATGGGAACGTGGGCGGCTGCACCGAGGCTAGCATGGCACACTCACCTGTCAGGTGGAGCCTTCCTACTCGGGACGGTCGGGTCATGTCTCCCTCACGCTTGTCCGTCCTGATCTTCATCCTGCTCTCATCCCGTCACCTGTCGCCGTTATATAGCAGCCCTGCCTTTCCTCCTCTTTTATTCATGGGCTCGTCTTTGTGTCCCGACACGCGCCGGCTCTACAGTCTGCTAATGAGAAACATTGTGGTCAGTCTGTCCAAATGAGCTCTCAGACGTGTCAGTGATGGCCTCAAATATCAGAATTCACCCACAGAGGCAGAGCTCTAAAGCCAAAATCATTTTACTTATTCTTTGTGCAAATCTCAAAATATATATTCCATTTTTTTTATGTTCCTTGTTTTGGAGAAAAAAAAAAGTCTTCCTCTCCTTATTAATCAATCCATTTCATTTTCAGTCCAGTGTCGTACATTGTTCTTTCATAACCGCTGGTTACGGTTTCGACCAGGGGGATTTACACAAGCAACCAGCTTCACGCACATAGAGCCACACCCAGAATAAAAAGCATACATCCCTAGAGGTGAGAAGCATGCAGACAACATAGGCCTACTTGATCTGTCAAAAAGAGGAATTTTTTCCTATTTAACGGCTTTAAAGTCAGTACATCACCCCGAGTTTTAAACATTATGCATTGAATTCGAAATCCACTGCTATTCCCGGGGGTATTGGCGGAACGTGATTGTGTGACACTTAATGATAATTTAATTAAGGGAGTTTTGTTTTTAATGAATTTTACCTGAACATAATAAGGAGATGCTTTGTTATTTTGTTCCTTCGTGATCACCTGTCGGTCTCGGGTCCGTAGCCGGGTCCAGCGTGTCCCAGGACAAGCCGTGTAACCTAAACGCGGCGTGACCGGGACACACCGGTGAGAACTACACCTCCCATGTTAAGGTTGCTGTGGGAGAGCCGTTCTGAGCTGTAGTTCTGTAAGGGGTCCTTAATTCGGGTATATAAAGACCCCCATTGCGGCCCGCGGCCAGTAAGGAGGCGTCTCGATAAGTAAGCTCTGTGCGCCGCCCCCGCCCCTCATCTGCGACATGTGTGTCTGACCTGCATGCAGGAAAAACGCCCATTTAATGGGAAAGGAAGCTTGATATAGCGGTCACTTCGTTAACTGCTTAAATGGAAGGTAGATGGAAATGTAGAACAGAATTAATGGGTTTTAAAAGGTCACACGTCTTTGTTAATTAATCGAGTTGAATTGTGCGGTGTGTTACCGATTGAGTTAAATGTTGTTCTTAAAATCTAATGTATATCTTCAATTGTAAACTATACATTGTTTTTGTTTTTGAGGGTCGAATACATAATGTTCATTTCCGAGTATGTAAACTGAACTTTAACTGTCATATGGAAAAGTTACTGAAATACAGATTGCCTTTCGTGTAGATTGTGAATGCTTTTTATAGAGTGGGGATTTTGTCAGACTTCTCTTTCGCGGGCTACCAGTTTGCACTGAAGTTACTGTACCATGCCAATACTGTTGTTGGAGTTGCAAATTGTCGAAAAGATATTCCGTAATTTGCTCTTCGCAATTTCAAGACGGGTTAAAAACAAATATGCCTATTGTTCCGTGATAACTGAAGATGTATATCCCTACTATGCATAGCCTAATTATAAAAATCTCCCAATTATAAAAAAATAAAATAACCACACGAAGTAGTAATATTCTAAAACGACAGTTTCGGGTTGTGATATAGCAGTATCGTTTTTTTTTCATGGGTTAGCGTTGAAATTCTCTGTATTCTTCCTTCGCAAACCTGTATACTCATTAAGCGGCTGAAACATGGATGGATATATTACAGTACGTCCTGGTTGTTGCACCTACATCCCACACAGTTACATTTAAACGTTGGCTTCGAAAAAAAAAAATCCCGAAAACCTATGTAGGCTTACTCTATTTTCCTTTATAAGAGAATGCGGAGTACAAAGTGACTTCATCCCGTTTGATTTTATCTGGTCAGAAGTCATTCAGCAAAGGTCTGTACTGTATATGACAGGAGGGCAACGCTGTTATGCAGTGACCGCATACAACCAGTGGATGAATTGTCCCGCATTTGGCACTCTTGTTTCTCAAGACATAGGCGCTTTTTCTGGTTAGGAGTCAGGCTTGAAGCCGGATACCTGCGTGCGCATGTGTCATACTTGCACGTGCCAGTGGTAACGTTGGAGCATGAACTATAATGTACACACACTTCTCTCAGAGAAATTTCACTCCACAGTTGCCGAAATTCAACCCCCCCCCCCCCTAAATTCCCTCATCTCTACCTAACCCTATGTGACCAGTTGCATTGCCTCTGCTATGAGGACAGCCCCCGCCCCTCACCCTGTCACTGGCTTACACATGTTTACAGGCACAGAGAGCAGAGATCAAAGTGGAGATGCCCGACAACGAGAGCACAGGCAGCGCAGGCAGCACCGACACCCCAGTCCCTGCTGCGTGCCACACTATCAAGGCAGACCTGGACAAATGGTGAGTGCAGACCTTCACTCCATATGCACAGATGTAGCGCCTCACGGTGGCTGCATGGACCACAGCACTGGCTTAGTGCCTTAGCAGGTCCTCATAGATAGCTTGATGGATGGTCCCTGTAGGCCACTTGACCTACCATGAGACATACCTGCCGAACGATTTATTTCAGAAATCCAACAATCTGCATCTTCGCTTTGTAATGGTACAGCGTGCCCCAAACACACACAAAGACGCACACACTTTGTGTTACTGGAGGTAACGTTAACCATAAATGTTAACTGCGCCGGACTGCCTGTGAGGAACTGATAAAAAGTCATGTGACCTGACAGGTGGGAGGGGCATCAAGGCTGCAGTATATCGATAAGTGTCTGCAGGCAGGAAGCAGGACAACCGTTGGGTGGTGAACCTGTGGGTGGGGGGCTCAGTCCGCTTGAGCAGCACATGTAAACAAATAAGAGGGAAGACGCCAATTATCAGAGACTGACCTAGTGTGACTTCCTGAATGAAGCTGTATTCACTGCAGAGACACTGCAGAAGGCCCACAGCTCGGCACACAGCCTGAGCTATTTATAGCGAGTAAACAGCCATAAATACAGAAACTACAGGCATTCAGGAACGTGACTTTAGCCAGATCCTGTTACGTGTTGCCCCCTCATGGAGACTGCAGCCCTGACTCCACCCCTACAATCCTCCTCTGTATGGATTTGAATTAATCTTATTCTGGGAAAGAATCTCCCATAACAAGCTCAGGGCTTCTCTCTGAGGGGGTGCAAAGTGTCTTTCTGAGAGGCAGGAGGACCGATAATGAATATATTTTAATTAAATTATTATTTCACAAGACTAACACAAGCCACATTTTCAAAAATAACTAATACTATAGACATTATAGTTCAATTTTATTGAATGTTCAAATGGTATTTCAGTATGGATGCTCCTGCACCTGATAGACCCCAGTAAAATCACCCATCGATTCTCCTGCCCTTCAGGAAACCCCAGAGTATAAGCAGCTCTCTCCAGTTGGGTTGTGCCTTTTCACGACACACTTTGCACAAGGGCTGCTTGCGTGCTGAATGTATGAAATGTAGATGCTCTTTATGTTAGATGTCACTCAGGAAGCCTTTCAATGCGCTCAGATTTGGCTGGAAAAGCCTCTCGACTGTGCCTGTGTGGAACACACTGGAGAGGAGAGGGGAGGCCATCCCCCTTAGCTACCGCACCATCCCATTGCCAACGACTCTGCCCCAGCTGGTTTTTGGCTGTTACTGCTCCTTTGGTTTGAGTTCATCCTCAGGTTTCTCCCTCTGCCCCTCCCCCCAGTGTAAAAGAGAAGGGC
Source organism: Cyphomyrus plagiostoma (assembly GCA_019775915.2). Taxonomy (NCBI): domain Eukaryota; kingdom Metazoa; phylum Chordata; class Actinopteri; order Osteoglossiformes; family Mormyridae; genus Cyphomyrus; species Cyphomyrus plagiostoma. The sequence continues at coordinate 4,793,693 of JABFEA020000048.1, forward strand.
ACTGAAGGCTGCAAGGATTTGCTAGAAGCCTTCCACAGCTGCATGAAGAGCAGCACCCAGGCACCCTGAGGGCGGGGGATGGCGCCGCCCAGCAGGAGACAAGTGACCAGCTCCACGCAGGCGATCAGTGCGCTGTACCTCAATTATTGTGTTTCTGTGTGTTTGGGGGCCGGTCCATAGGAATGACAAGCCCAACTATTATGTTGAAGGTACAACCTGAGCACCTGGTGGGGGGGGGGGGGGGTCCGTTGACCAGGGCTAGTATCAGGATAAGAGCACATTATCAGCCGGAGTTTGAATGTCTAGGCTGCCCCCATTGCAGACCCACTG